>CAODLS010880209.1:0-31755 GCA_948243855.1 Flueggea neowawraea
TTCATAATTAAGTTCCACCAAAGAATTTCTAAGGTAATCATCTTTATTTCTCCTAATCCTTAGTTGCTTAACTTATTTCATCATAAACATTTTAAGGTTTTCTGTTAGTAATTAGGGTTTGGAATTGATGATTTATTCATGTCATAATTAATCAAATTGAAGATTAAACAAACTCATTAGTTATATTTATATAGTAATCATATCAGTTTTCTGGGTTGTATTTGAAAAATTGGTATGACTTCTATGGTTTGTACAAAATTTTGAAATTTGGTATGAATACATATATATGTGTCTAGTTTCTACAGAAATTAATTTTTTTCAATTTGGATTTGAATATCTCAAACCGCTATTGAAATACTGGACATAGGTCGGTCTGCCCTATTCCAGCTCTAGGTCCGATTTTGAAAAATTTCCATATATTTTACAGATTGAATTAGGAAACAAGATTTATATGAATGGAAATATATATATATATATATATATATATATACCCAGTTTATATAATTAAATAATTAAATTTGGATATGAAATGAACAAAATAATTTTAGAATACTTGACAATGTCCATTCTGTCCAGGTACAGAAATAGGCAGCAAAACCCCTATTTTTGGAAATTTGTCTAAAAGTGTAGGAATTGAATTAGAATTAATAATTTATATTGAAAGAAATCTTAAGATGTCATTTTTCCAAGAAAATAGACAAAAATATTTTTGGAGATCTGTTACACCAGTTGTGTAGAAATTAATATGATATGTTCAGTGATAATAATGAGATTTTAAGTTTATTAGTTCTATGCATTCCATGCATAAATGTGCATTGCATAAATAAATAGAGATTAAAACTAATATGATTATATACTATAGGACCTAGAGCAGGAGAAAGGACGCAAGATCAGATTCACAGCTCGGATTATCTATTCTAAGCAGGTGAGTATAAACTTGAGACTAAATTCAGATGTGTGTTATATGATTTGTATACATGTACGTGCTAGCTACAATGGTTCTCTGTATGTGAGTACATGGATAGATGTATGATTATTTGCTTATATGTGTCATATGCTATAAGTTGTAAATTGTTTTGATTTGTTATACGGATAAGTTGAGACGGTTGATTGATTACACAGATTGGAATGATTTATATGCATATGGATATACATAGAATGTTGATTGTGTATACCGATTGAAATGCACTACATGTATATTGGTTATAGGATTAGATTTTTTGCATGCATATTGGACTTAATAATGAAGTTGTGACCATCAGGTTCTTGTATTTGCGTTTTATATTGGACCTATGTGTCAAATATATATACTGGACCTCAGGGTCAATTTCATACAGTGCTGGCCAGACAACTATACAACCATACAGAAATCTCGGGGCGATACTTGGCTTGCTTGGTCACAACAAATAAAATGGAACACAATGACATACACATATGTTTATCACATAGTTGATTGATTATTATTTATTGAATGTTTGTGTGTGCTTGGATTTGATCTATGATGGTTTATACTCATTGAGTTGCGACTCATATAAAACGCAAATATTTTTCAGGTCACAGGTGAAGATAGATTTTTGGTTGTAGATAGCTTTCTGAGGATAGACATCAGTTCATCACAGGTCGGTCGGTTGATGTCACGTGCTCCCTCCTCCTTCTCATTTGCATTTTGCTAGTTTTACACGTGTAACGTTTTGTAGTACGGTGAATGTATATAGATATATTATATTAAAGGTTTTTATTTATATGACTTTATGTATGATGTCTGATATGCTACATGTTTATTTTCTATTGGTTTAAAATTTTACGTTATATGTCATAGGATATAAGGGTGTTACAACAAACAACTCCAACTTTGAGGGGTAGCACATTCGTCTCTCTAGTAAGAGCAAGTAAAATAATTTATATATATTTATAAAAGAAGGTTTGTATTGTACGAGTAAATTAAAACTAGTTATATTTAACATTTTCTAATCTCTATTTTTTGGTCAATGTAAATATACTTTTTTTCATATGCGCTACATGATAAATTGTTATTTAGAAAAATACATATAATATATAAAAAAAATAAGTTGTATTTGTAGTGAAATCTTTATCATATGTGTAAAGGTTTATTATAAGTGTAAAGTTTTTATTCATTCAATTAATTAAATTAAGATTTAAAAAATATTTATAATAGATACTTTATTATTTTAACAAAATTGAATATTTCTTTGCAATGCGTATGTATAAAAAATTACCATTTAGAAACAAATAAGAGAAAACTAAATATTTTAAAAAATATTATAAAAAAATGTCTGAATGCTTTAGATCTCTTGTTCTCTCTTTTTTGTTGTATTTGGGAGAAAGAAATAAGCTACATATCCTTCTTCACTCATGTCTAGTTTTGCTCATCTATTCGCATTTGTTAACATTTATCCTTCTAAATATTTCTTTTAATCTCTCGATCATTTCAGGCAAAGAACGCAATGGAGAGAGTGCATGATACCATAATTCCTGTGGATTCGGTGTCATGATCATGGACAAAGATGTGGCAAGTAAATTAAGTCAAGACCAACAATTTGAGGATGGAATTCCAGCCGATGTCCTACCAAAGAGAAATACTAAATATACTCTTTCAACTCTGTTCTCAATAGGATCTTTTTTTTTATGTGCGTGAAATACTTAATCATTGCATAGCATCACCTGAATCTAGTCCTAAGTGTCTCTGTTTATTCAAGGAGATTTCCATTAATTTTTCCCTAAATAACCAACACTTGTATATACAGCACATTATTTAATCACAACAGCAAAACTTTTTCTTGTTCTAAGACCTATAGCCTTCAAAACGTTCATATATGACTTTTTTGAGACAATGAGTTGCTTCAACAACAAGGATAATAATGAGCATAAGGTTAAGGAAAAATTATGATTATGATCCTTAATGGCCTGAAGGAGGTTCAATCTGTTATTAAGCAGCGAAGTAGGCGCAGTGGAGACTGAGGGTCAGATTAAGGTTTTGGAAGAACCAAGGCTCATGGATAAGGACATGCCTTTCGTCACTACCCTTATAAACGATGATGCCACTAACTTAATGTTTGATGACTTATGTTGGAAGATAAGGCGTTGTGTGAGTTGAAAATTCAAAGCCTTTTCAATGTAGGAGGTTTGGAACACATTCTTGCCATCCCCTCAGAGTAAACGTAGGCCTAGTGATTAATGGTATTAGTGCAAGGAAGAGAGGATATTTTTTGTAGTCTGAATATTCTAAAAAATGTTGATAAAAGGTGGTAAACAATAGTCGTTAGATATGCAAGTGTAAATGGAGAGAAGTTCCACATCGAATAGTTCTGATGTAAATGAAAGACTTATAAGTAATGTGAATTCATAACCTAATGCTTTAATGTTTTGGATAAAGATGTAATGTGAAACCCACTTGATTCAATTTTTCTTGAGACTCCTCAGGCTCAACAAGTGGTATAATAGTCGATGGTTTGACTAGGACTATAAGCTTAATATGACAATCCAAGAAGGGAGTGAATTAGATTCTAGCTATAAAATTAAAAACTCTTTTCAAAACTTTTTAAATATTTCACAACACAAAACAATAGCTTAATCCAAAAGATAGCCAATACAAAATGAATTTAAAAAGATGATGAGTTAGAGAAACAAAGTCCGGATTTATAGTGGTTCGGTCCTCTTTAACCTACGTCCACTCCTCTAGCTCACTAAAGAGTTTTGAATCCACTAACAAACTCCTCACTTAGCAGGCGGAGGGAAATCTTTACACCACTTGTTTTCTCAGGTTCACAAGCAACCTTCACACATTGTTTTTACAAGCCTAAACAAGAAAACCTCTATCTCTCTTTTTTTCAAGAAAACAAACAAGGAAACATATACTACCCTTCAAGCTTAACACTAAAGCTTGATTACAAGTAGATTTCTAGATTTAAAACAATATCACACACCAACCCAGATAAGCAAATAAAAATTCAAAGCTCAGTTGGTATGAAAAAGCTCAAGAACAAGTAGAGAGAGAAAGTCAAGAATCAAATTAGCAAAGCTTTGGCACTCTCTCAATAACATTCATACCTATTTTGGTTCTGGGTGCATCTATTTATATGACTTCTCACAAAAATAGCCATTGTAGATCATGAGGTAGCCGTTGTGAGAGAATGGCAGAATTCTGATTTTAATTGACCTCACCATTCACTGCGTGCGTAGATCCCCTTCTACGTATATGGTTCATGAGACCATCAGATATATATGCGCTTTGTTCTTCATCAGCGTGCATTGCTTGTACTCCAGTAGCCACTACCTTAAAAAATCCTGCTTCTACGTGCTTTGGCTTGTATCTGTGCACTTAGATCACAAATTTTGTGCGCTTAGACTAGATCTTCTAAGTGTGTTATCGATTTCCAAGATCAAACATTTGATTCTTCACGTGATTGTGTTAGGAACATTCAAATTTCAAAATCTGGAAGAGTGTATAATTGTTTTGTCAGTATCTGAACTCATCCCCGTCTACGCGCGTTACTGTCGATACAAAGTGCGTAGATGATTTTCTTCAAAGGTGCCACCTTTTTACATCTAAGCGCCTTGAATGGACATACAACGTGCCTGAGCCTTGAACTGTAAGCCTTTTTCAAATTTCATCCTCTTAACTCACAATCCTATCTACGAGCTTTGTACTGACATCTAAGTGAGTAGATTTTCACTATTTCTAGATCAGTTTACTCTGATTCTTATCTACGCACCTTAAGCCTCCCTCAAAGTGCTTAAAACATTTATGAACCTTTTTGTCTTCTAATACATACCTTCTACGAGCTTTGCATGACCATGCTACTCACTTTGTAGCCATGTAGTTCCTTACTATGTTTTCCTCAAGATGCATTGTCTCAAGTCTTAATAGCCCAACAAGTCTGAGACTATATCAATGTGCTTAGATCATGGTACAACATACTTAGATCATGGATCAGTATGCTTAGGGGGTTGATCATCATGCTTGGCGTAACTATTTCAAGAGTTTTTTAAATCATCAAAGCTTAGAAAGAATTCACATGTTGAACATCAATGGTTCAATAGGGACAAGGATGAGTACAATAGATCTGGTGTGAGAGCGACCAGAAAAATCTAATGCCTTGAGACTTACGTGTTTCTTTTACTACACTCACACATGATGCAGTTCTCTTTGAGACTCCTCGACTCCAACAATGCCAAATCATTCTACATTAATATGTTATTGGCAATTTTTAATGAAATTTTTTGCATTGACAAATTTGATCGACTATTAAGCATTTACCAAAGTATTATTTATCTGTCAGAAATCCAATCAATAATTTGTTGTTTTCTTGTAGTGTGCATTATGAAGAATGTGAATAGCAATCTCCAATGGTGGTTAATGGAGGAACTTTTAGGACACCTTTAGGGGTTGCAAATAAACTTTGTGGAGTTGAGAGATTGGAAAGTACAAGCAATTAAATTTAGGGGATGTGAATATATAATAAGTCAAACCATAATTTAATGTGTTTGGCATGATGCAAATCAAGCAGTTTACATAGTGCAAGTTTAATTAGAAAATGTCAAAGAATAATTTATGGTGGGAACGGAATCATGAACCATTAACTAAAGGACCACTAGCATTTACCATCATCAAGCAATTCACCCATTGTTTATTGGAAGTCTTTTATCCTTTCCCACTACCGTGGGCAGCGTTTCCCATTTAATTTTACCAAGTTTGAAAGTGAACTGTGCAATCCCTCGAGAAAGTCTTAGACTGTAGAATCATTTTAATCCAATTGGAAAACATGATGTTAGGTGATCATACCACATTTTTATTATGTACTGTGTTTTCCAATTGTCTTCACCATATTCCATTTTTAATTGGAATGATTGCCATTTTGTTGATATGTTTTTGCCCAACAGTCGAAAAAACTCTCGCCACACTGCAAACTATAACTCAATAGAAAAATTTAGTACAATGAAAGATAAACAAAAAATCAAGATCAGAGCTTTCTAATTGTGGGATGTGACATTCAATGACCAAGATGTTTCGAGCACATAGATGGTCCTACTTGGTAAAAAAGATAGGCTTCTTGACACGTGAATAATGTATTGGATTTATTGCGGGACATTTCCGTGTCTTTTCTCTAATAGCAATGATAAGTACAAAATATCACTAAGGGCTTTGGGCAGTCAGCCTGTGTAAGCATGTGGTGTCATAGCAAGGGCTATATAGCCCAACGGCTTGATCCGGTTCGCGAGCCCCGAACTTACTACTTCGTAATTTTCTTACAGTGTGCTTCACTGTCCCAAATTACGCTCGGAAAATATTTATTCCTCAGAAATTGTTCGGTACATTCGGTCTCTCACAAAGCCAAATATGGGAGATTTTTATCGGTTTATTCTTTTTATTTTTTGAAAAGTCCGTTTATTCTTTTCTAAAACGAAATTCAGGACTCCTACATTACCCAATTCCAATTAAATATATATTAGGTATATCATGCATAAGGCACAACAGCATGGCCCTTTACATAGTTATAATATTAACATTAATTTGAATGCCCCCACTTAATTTTGAGTTTGAGATTTTGAAAATTTAAATTTTTTAATTGATATGGTCCTAAAAAAACAAATGTGGTGGTTATAATGAGGATAAATCAAACAAATTTTGATTTTATCTACAAGATCATTTATATACTTCATAAAAAAATAAAAGATAAATACTCGTAGAGATAGATTTTTTTTAACATAGTAAAATAGGTGATTATAATGTAGGCAAATCAAAACACCAATGCAATACCAAAATATCAAAAGATTATTCATATGTCAATCAAATAATTGTTCCCACAAAATCCTCCCAATCAAGAAAATACAATTTCTCAATAACAAAAACATACACATAAACAACTTTTTAACTTATTTGTTGTCCAAAATATTATAATATATATGATATAATGTGTCTTTTGAGATTTCGCAACTAATATTTAATCTATTTTTTAATAATATATCATTAAATGAATTTAATTCATCTTAATTAATTAATAAATTCGTAGAGAATAAAAGGAAATTTAATATATCCAATGAATATTAATTAAATTAAATATATAAAAATTTATTTAAAAATGATAAATTATCAAAAATTTTAAAAAATTAATGAATAAATTTTAAAGTTTGCCTCTTTAACTTTCTATTTGTCTGGATTCATATTATCATTAAATAAATTTAATTTTTCTTAATTAATTAATAAATTCATAGAGAATAAATGCACATTTAATGTGTCCAATGAGTATTAATTAAATTAACTATATAAAAAATTATAAATTATCACAACATTCAAAAAATCAATGGAAAAATTTTAGAGATTGTCTATTCAACTTTCTATTTGTCCAGAACACTATAATATATATGATATGATATATGATATAGAGGGAGAATCAACTTACATTAATTTACATTAAGTGTAAGATTTTTTAATTTATACTAAATTCTTATCATCCATTCTTTTAGAATTAATATCATTAATTGTTTACTATTATGGGTCATACAAATAATGACCATGAGTCATTTAATCTAAAAACTGAATAATGGAGAATTGGTGTAAATTAAAAAACTTTTTTTCTTCTTTTTTTTTTTTTAAACGTAAAGTTGGACTAAAGTCCAAAGTAATTTTATTTTTCCTTTTTCTCCCCCAATTATTGAACTTGAAATGTTCAACTGTAAATATTAGTTGATTACCGTCAACCCATGGTGTAAATTAAAAAACTTACATGTCTTCTCCAAATACAAGACCATCAACATTATTTGACCCTAGCTAAATTAAATTAGAGCACTGTCTACACGACCCTAGCTTATTTGACCTTCTTCAAACTCTACCACCTCTGATTACTTTATGAAAACAATAAATACAAACAATATCGTATTTTATTTGAAATAAATGCTGGTAATTATAGTTTTTACTTTACTTATAAACTACTCTCCCTGTTCTAAAAGATATACTTTCCTTTTTTCATCAATATCAAAACATAGTTTTATTTTCTTTTTCAATCTAATGGTTATGTAGTAACATTTGGTCCAATTGCTCAAAACATATAGAGAAGTTGATAGACATTAATTATCTCATTAGGGAAATTTTTATCGAAGAATTTTGTATTTTTTTATGTTTGAGTTACTTATTAATTAATTTCAAGCAACTTATTGTTTGGTTGAAATATTAATTTTCTAAGAACTAGGCATTAAGGTACAATAATATCCTCATTGTTAAGCTAACAATTTGAATAGATAAAAATAGATGATCTTTTTACTTTATTTTTTGGAGAGTATTTAAGTTTTATTAGATGATAATTATATCGAAAGTTCAAATTACTGACCTCCTTCTTAGTCATTAACTTCCTCACAAACTAAGAAAATAGAGTAATCAAAGGAAATTTATGTTTCATGTAACTTTTAAGTTCCTTTCATCCAAATGCATCCAATTTTACTACTTTTTTAGATTTTTAACTTCCACAGTGCACCTCCTTACAACTAAATGAGGGAATATATATAGTAAATTATGTTATTACCTACTATTTGAATAATGAGATATAATTTACCATGATACTTTTGGAAAACATTGTTAAATATAATGTTTAAAACTAATTTTTTAAATCTGTGTGAAAAAACAAATAATCCTATGTTTTTTGGCATTGAAGGAGTACTACCATATGCATGGCTAAACATGTTTACAGATGATATTACTCACAGTTAAGGACATTAGAATTGGGTTCAGACTAAGAGCAGATTTAGCAGAGACAAATTATAACAATATCTCAATACTCACAAAGGCGTAAAGATCTGATTTATTAGTGATTGACTTATTGACAATATTTAGAAATCAATTATGAGCAGAAACACTTAATCAAAAAGTAGAAATAGTGTATTGAATTTGAATGTCGGTCCGCTCATGACGGGTGAACCAAACCGGTCGGTCAAGGTGTGAACCGGGACCGTAAATCGAGACCAATTAGTAAACCCAATTGAGTTGAACCCATAAAGGCCCAGGGCCCACAGGCCTATTTGGCTCATTTGGTTGCCTATATATATGGAGCGGAAGGAGGAGAAGAAAAAAGGAAAAAAGAGGAAAACGAAGAGAAAAAAAGGAGAAGGAAAAGAAAGGAGGAGAAAAGAAAAGAAAAGAAAAGAAAAGAAAAGAGAAAAGGAGAGATGTTTCTCCCTTCCCTCATCCTTCCTTCCATCTTCCTTCCTCCATCTCCGTGCACCATGGTCATCAGTCGATGATCTTGATCCGCGTGACATCTAGACTGCAAAACAGTCGAGCATCCTGTCGACTATCCGATCGTGGTTTGCTCATGAGACCAATATCGAAATCTGGTCCTACAACTGCTATCTGTTGCTATGCTTCCGTCGGAATCAATATATGTAACTAGAACACCTATTTACTATACTGTTTATTAGTTAAACTGGTACCGATTCCATCATTGGTATCAGAGCCCACACGGATTTTTCGAATTTGATTCGAAAATATTGTTGGTCTCTGTCTAGGATGCCTATTGTATTTTTATTGCATTCGACTTTTTGCCTCCAACTCGATTTTTGGTTGGAGTCCGTCTAGAGCCAAAATCTGAAAGTTGAAATTTCAAAAATTTGACAAAACATTTAGATCAGCGACCTTGAAAACATTACTTGCCCAAGTTTCGTCGCGAAATTCTATCGGGAAGGTAGTCAAAACGACGAAAATTCGATCGAAAAATACTTTGTGATAAGCTTACAGATGAATTTATTTCATCTGATCCAATAAGGCACATGGTGCATTCTCATTGGCTGAACATGGACCAATCAGAATGCATCACTTGGCACGAGTGGCGTGTTCCTATTGGTTGGCGAAAAACACTCTGACCACTCAGAACGTGACACGTGTCCTGTTGACCAGTCAACGTTGATTCAGTCAAAGTTGATTGAAATGTGGACCAATAATCGGACGACACGTGTCATAACAATAACGGTATTTGTGCGAGCTAGTCTTGTGCAAAACCGAACATTTTCTTGCAATAAATTTTGTCGTAACCTTATTGAAGTTTGCCTTCAATTTGTGTTATAACAATAACGATATTTATTAGATCGTGTTTGAGTGGGAGCTACTTTGGCACTAAAAGTGGTTTATTAGTTAAGGTAAATGACCTGACTATTAGAAAACCTAGTTTTAATTTGTTGCTACTTCACGTGATCATGAATGATTATGTGAAGTTAATGCATGTAACTCGAACACTTTAGCAAAATCGAATAAAAAAGAAAGAAAAATTAAATTAAATTAAATTAGATAAAAAAAAACTAAAAAATGAATGTTTTTAGGAACTAACAAAATAAAGAGTAATATTAAAGACCATTTTTATTTTTAATCTTTACATATTAAATATAGCCTCTATTTTTGTTAAAAAAAAAATTAAAATATAGAACACCATTAAATATGCTCCAAAGACACTAATCACATAAGTCGGAAGGAAAAGAAAGGCCAAATCCTGTTCCTCTGTTAAGCTTTTTATAACAAGTTGTATTGGACCGAAAACATTTATTGTACTTCTTTCTCGGAAATATAAGAAGAAGATATACATAATCCCCCAGCCCACATTGATCCAACTTTCTTTTTTTGCCATGAATGCAAGCCGAAGCGAGTAAATTAGCTAATTTTAATCAATAGGTGTAACTAATTATAGTTGGTCAATTGGAATAGTTGGAGGGGCTTAGGTAGCGGTCGTTAAGCTACAGAGACAAAGCTGCTTTGCTTTTTCCTTGCTTCAGGTGGCTGGAGGGGAGAGACAGCTTCTTCAAAGCCTTGCGATAAATACCCAACTAATTGCCCCCAGAAGAATAGTGCTGACTAGATGATAAATAGTTGAATAAATAATTAAGACTAGTCACACCTGACATCAGATCATTAATTTAGATGCCGCAGCGAATAAAGATAACAGACAAAGCAAGGTGAAGTTGATCTCAAGAAAATGAGCCGTGACGACATCTCTGATGCCAAATTAACACCACAAAATTTCAGCACTTATCAACTCTATTCTACAATGTTCAACACCGTTAATTTAAGGTCTATTTTCCAAATCCTTCCTGTACCCCTTTTTCCCCCCTGGCACTACGGAACGGCTGGTAAATACGAAAACTAAATAAGATAATCTTCCAATACAAAGATTAAATAAGAAGTTCATCAACCTTCAAGAACAAGAAGACAATCCGTTTATTTTCGATGAAGTGTTATGGTGACCTCATTTAGCGTAGACTTAAGTCCGTATTCGCTTGTCAGTTATGACTTTTAGAAATATTATGTAACGAGAATGATACCTTTGGATTTAAAACCTGCATGATTACACTCAACAAAAGTATACTACATACCGATCGTCTTGTCTCTTCTTTATCGATAAATAAACAAGAAACAAATATTTTCTCAGTGTATTGCAAATTCCATCATAAAAAGAGGAGGGTTATAAAGTTGAACTAAAAAACCGCAAGAGGACAAAGGAGAAAAGGCAGGAAGAAAGGAGAATAAAACGCCTCCATTATGAGACTCCACGACCCCAGTTGTAGTCACCTCCGATTGCACTACTACTAGTTACAGATACCATCATCGAAAAGAAAAAACAAATATAAATTTGTAGATAGAGAGGGACAGCATGAATCCTGAGGGTTGAGGGTACAATTAAAAAAGGAAAAAGGGAGGGAAAGGGGAGGAAGTTGGGGTTCTCGTAACACGAGGATAAAAATGGAACCATCAATCCAACAACCATGCTACTATAAGTAGAGGGTAGAACATGTGTCCACCCAAACATATTTCATGGCCATTTGGGTACTAGAGGACAATGCAGCCCTCACACACATATTTTCCATTCTCCATTTCCCTTGCAAAGTAGAACTTTGGAAAGTCACCACATCCTTAATGCGCTTGCCTTGCCTCTTGGCCCCTCAATAATTGAACCTTATACTAGTATTTATTATCACTTAATTAGTCAAATCAAGTACCCTGTTGTTTATATATCAATCCAATTATTCAAAAACAAAAACAGAGAGGGAGAGAGAGAAGGAACGAGGGAATGATAAGAACGGAAATGAATGAACAAGGCTGAATGGAGTGTTGACGCACGCAACCTTCCAGATTCCTTACGGCTCTGTCCATCCACTTGTTTATTTATTTCTATAAAATAATAAAATAGAAAAAATGGTGATAAAAAGAAGGATAGAGAGATATGGCAGCAGCTGAAGGGGGGAAGTCATTTTCAGTGTGGGGCTTCCGTGTCTCCAATGCCTTTTCTATGTTTTCAATAGCCTTCATATCGTCTCCGCTGCTCATACACTCCATCATCATCTGCCTACGACACCATACTTGCCCTTCTAAAAATCTCAAATCTGTTCATGCTCCATACACTTCATTTTTTAAAAAAGGATCTATATCATCCATCACATCAAACTAACTTGTTACGGAATTCATGATCCATCAACCCCTATTTATCACCATTCTATTCTAGTCCACGCCAAAAAAGAATAACCTTAACTTCAATTGTGTAGCAATTCCATTTGACACAAAGTTCTGTACTACCATATTCTCATTATCCAATCTCAATTTGTATGCAAGCATTTGCAAGTTCACACAGCATTATTAGCGGATATATAAAAGACGGAATCTCACACAAAGGCTTATAATTTAATTCTCACTATCTATTATGGACAACCACATTGTTCTGTACATGTGCTACATAATGTCACTCCATCATACATTGCCACCTTTCCAACAAACTAAAACCCAGTTCTGCATCCTCACAATATTGTCTATGCATGTACATTGTATCCATATATTCTCCTATCATTTCTATTACAGCAACATTAAGGGGCTACATATCAAGCCATCATTTCCATGTCCATATCTGATTTTGGTAAAAGGGAAAAAAAAAAAAAGAAAAGCACTACCCCTTGCTATTATTTACATGAGAATTTGTGAAAATAGGACAACCTTTCCCCACATTTTGTTTTGATCCCTTTGGTTACTTCTGTATATATAGTCTTTTCTTCTACTTGCTAAACATGGTAGTAAACTTCCCCTCAACTATTTTTTTTTCTTTATTTGTTTGATCATATATTTTGTAATATATAAGTTTAGAACTCTAAAATGGAGCACGATGAGGCATACCCTTTCTTCTCCGAGCATTGCGATGATTGTAAATTGGAGGAGTCGAGGGAGAGATATTGGCAATGGCCTCATCACCAGAGCTGTAGGACCTGTCTCCACTGTCCATCTGCTGTCCCTCTGCAGAATATAGGGACAGTCCATCCATCAAACGGTTGAAAGCATTCGTCTTTCGCACCTTCTTAGGGGTTGAAGATTCATCCGACTCTGAACCACCCAATTGGAATGGATCCTTGTTCTGCTTCACTTTGAGAGCAAATGTGAGCTCTGGATCGCCTCTTTTCATGCCTCCCAGCTGACATTCACAACAACAATCAAAATAGGGGCACTTCAGTAAACCAACCAATACAACCAACCACTCGCTCACTAACCAATCCAAAGTCCGGACAAGTTTAACCAAACAATTAAAAGGAAAAAAGAGTAGGTGAAAGAACAGGACGCTGACCAATCCCAAACTTCGTCGGACACGCAATCAATTACTAACCCAAACATCATGGAGAGGGAAATGCGGTTAGACACACGCATTAAAACGATCGGACTCGTACAATTTTAACCTCCTTTTCAGCCTCTTTATATGCTCCACAAAAACAGTTTAATTGGACTACTGACCAGAGATTCGAGTAAATTTCACGAAATGTATCGGAACAAAAAAAAGTCAACTGCGGCAGACATCATTAAAAATTTGATGAACAATGCATAAAGTGAAAGAAATGAGAAGAAGGAAGAGAAAGG
The DNA here is from genome assembly GCA_948243855.1 of Flueggea neowawraea. NCBI lineage: Eukaryota > Viridiplantae > Streptophyta > Magnoliopsida > Malpighiales > Phyllanthaceae > Flueggea > Flueggea neowawraea. Next base: position 13,883 of record CAODLS010880209.1, read on the forward strand.
GTAGCGTGAAAAAAGAAAAGGAACCTTGCAGCCAAGAGAACAGAATCGAAAGGAATCAAGGAGGCTTCTGCCGCAAATCTCACAAGTGTTGGTGACACCCTTTCCAGGCCTAGGCTGAGGCCTCTCATTCAGAAACACAATCTTGGCGCTGTTAATAATGTATGTCTGGACGCACGATATGTCTATGTACCTCTGTATCTCATTTACCCTCACCACGTTATGATACGACGATCTTCTTATCTAAGTCCATTCACTCTCATTCAGCTCTATTGCTTTAAAACAAACAGTATCAATAAATCAATATGAAGTTCCATCAAGAACTGAAACAAACCTGGACAACCCGGTGATCCTTGTGATTAATCAAACAGTAAGAACAGAGAGCGTTTCCAGTACAATCGAGACAGAACATATTGCATTCGCTTTTATTAGCATCCACATGGATCGGACAGCTGATGAAATAGTTTGCTCTGAGCAGTGGCTTTAACCACGGCGGACCCAAATCCTGGTTCCCCATTTGCCCAATTGGACTCACCTATTAATTCAACAGCGAAACCAAAGTCAATCGAGCTCAATCAAATACATATAATATATAGATGAACATAAAGCAGGAGGTAGCAGAGTGAAGCTGTACCATGAGCAATCGGTTGTGGTGTTTTGCTGCTAGTGGTAATCAAAAGTGTGGCGAGAGTGAAAATGCAAAGCGGAGGGTTGAGAAGAAACGCAATGATGGAAGGCAGTGTAAGAAAACCCTGGAGAGTTGAAAGGGCAAGTGTGTTATCAGGCTATGGGAGAAGGGAAATAGGAGGAGAGATGATGCCTAAAGATGGAAACAATTTTTTAAGGCGGTCATAAAATATTGCATATTTGATTTATTTAAATAAAAAGAGGGGATATGGGACGAAGCGAAACGTGCCCACATTTGAGGACCCCACAATAATAAGTTACGACTTGTCGACGGACACAGCATTCGCCAGATTCTTCTTTTATTTTTATTTTGGTTTTTAATTGATTCCACAGCGTGTGGACGGACACATTTGCCACCTTCACCCCACCAATGATGACCTGCTTCTCGTCTTTCAAGCCTAGCCGTCTGATGGAAGTGGGGCCTCTCTACCCTCCGCTTTTTCATTACCGCTTGCTTTCCAACCCTATGATGACACACCTGTGCAATGCAGACCAGTGTGCTACTGCTACTCTCTCTCTCTCCCCATTACATCCCTTTTTTTTCTTTTCTGATCAAACCTTCTCATTCCATCCCTAACTAATCCATGTATTTATGACTTTCCACCTCTTGGGAAAAAACTTTTGTATCGCTATTCTTATATATATATATAAAGAATAAAGAAGAGAATCCAAAAACCATAAACAAGAAGAATACCACCGTTAAAAGTTAAACCACCCTGGAGAAGTAACTTAACTTTGTTGTGGCGTGCTCCTAAACTTAGTAATGAAGTCAACCCATGCGAAGAGGAAGCGGAATTGGAATACCAGATTGTTTTTATACTCCAATATTATTTGGTGTCTCTCTTGGTCAAACCCCTCCCTCCCTCCACTGCCATCCATACTTGACATGACTTTTGTTCTTTTCTGCTCTCTCTCCCAAAATTAAATTAAACCTTTCACTACAATATGGAGAAATCTGTTATTGTTGAATTCCTAATTATATCACTATCTTTTGAAAAGATTTTTATTATATATTTACTCTTAAATTTCATCAATCAAAATTCAGCCAGAACTAATAAGATAAAAGAGAATGACTTAATAAATATTGTCTTATTAGTTTTTGCGGCTTAATAAACGTTGTCCTATTAGTTCTGATTGATTTCTAGCTGACGAAATTTAAGAGCATAGATGCAATAAAAGTCTTTTCAAAAAACAGTGACGTAACCATAAATTCGACTATAACATAAAGATGAAAATAGTAATTTTCCCTTACAATATTTCTTTTTACGCTATTGTTATTCATTATTTGAGTCTTAGGTGAGTTGATGTTTTAGCCTCACACCCTCGATTAGGTCATATCATATGATTTGTGTATAGGGACATTTTTAAATATACGGAGTCCAGTATCAAAAATTACAATATCATTTGGTCCACTTTCTAAATTTCAAACGCGCGACCCACATAATTAATATTAGAGATTCACGGTCTTTGTTGATAAAAGATATAAAAACATATAAATAACATTTAAAAAAATATAAACAAAGCCCTTTTATTTGCAAAGTATAAAAAAATCAACAACAAATCAATAATATATCAACGTGTAAATATAAACAATATACTGACAATATATAAACAAGACACCTCTGTAAATTTGAAAAATGACCCCATGCAGACGAAAATTGGAAACTATATCTGTAATATCCAAAAGATGTTTGTGTAAAAAAAATATTGCAAAATTTTCTCTATGGACAGTGTAAAAACCACTTGTGTATATGGGTTCATTGGGCCTTCCTAAAGCCCATGCACTGGGCCATGTCTCTCACTACATTAATATCAGAACATTGACAATCGAGAGAAATCGTCTTGCTAGGATCATTTTCAGATAGATGAATCAAATTTGTAATTTATAGATTTATGCGCTATAGTTTCAATATTTTGACAGAAATTTTAAAATTACATGCGTACACAACCAATTTTATAAGTTACATATTTACTAATTTATTTAAAATTTGTTCATTTTTCGGACTTATTTATATGTTGTTTATATATTGTTTTAAACATATAAACAATATAAAAATAAGATATCAACAATACATAAACAACATCTAAATAAGACGTCTTTAATTTAAAAATACAGAAAAACACTAACAACAAATCAACAACATATAAATAAGACTTAATGAATTCGAAAATACATATATGTAAATCTGAAAAGTCACATACGACTGATGAAGTATTGCAAAGTGTATTCATGATAAGCATACCTTGTTCGTATAGAATAAATATTACAAACTTGTCCGGGTGTATCATATAATTATCACTACTTGTTGTTACTCCTATAAAACATTTAACTTTAATTAAAACCAAATCTTTCCAAGTGAGCGTTTGGTTCATAGTTTTTAGATGGTAATGGGAATGGGGAATTAGATTCCCATTGTTTGTGTTTAACATTTTTTTTAATAAAAGAGGGCGGTATCTTATGAATTTATTAATAAACCCTTACTTATGCCGAAGGAAAACCATGGTTACAAATTCAAAATAACAAACAAAGCAACAAAATAATTAAACAAGGCAGCAAAATTCATGAAAATAAAAGTCCCTGCGAGAAACATAGACCAGAGACAAAAGGAACAACACATCAACATCTTCCATGCCTAGCATAACGCAAACAATTTTTATGATTAGCACCACTGTCCCTAATGCCCAAAGGAGGTGTATCTAGTATATGGGAGCCTCTCGTAAAGAATGCCCATATTTAAGTACCACTGTCCCTCGTAAACAATTTTTATGATTAGCACCACTGTCCGTAATGCCCAAAGGAGATGTATCTAGTATATGGGAGCCTCTCGTAAAGAATGCCCATATTTAAGTAAGCAGTCTGCAATGGCATTGCTCTCTCTGAACACATGGTTCACAGTGACCGCCCAATCCTTTTGCAACAGTCTCTTAATGGCATCAATAAACGCCTATTGCTGGTTATCACAAACTTCTTGCTTGTTACTGCAATGAGACTATCGCTTTCTTCACAAACCTTCTTGAAACCCTTTTTCCATGCTAGCTCTAAACCTTTGTATAAACCCCATAGCTTCACATTTAACGGACTACATATGCCAAGGTTCATAGCAAAACCATGAACCCAATTACTAGTTTCATCTCGTATTACTCCTGTAGCAGCTACTTGGCCAGAAGATGGTAGATATGATCCATTCTTTTTAATTATATACGTAACATATTATGATTAATTTCGATTTCACATCAAATATAAACCAAACAGATAACTATAAAAATTAAATTCTTATTCCATATTAAACCAAATATTTATGATAATGATCATTTTGATTTCTCATTCTTGTCGATCTTATTCCCTATATAATCTATAACGATTTCGATTCCAATTCTAATTCCAGTAAACTTTTGGAGCAAACGGCCACTAACTTATTAGTTGAGGACTTTATGCCATCCACCAAAAAGAAATCATATAGCATGTGCACACGAAACCCCCTTTTTTTACTCCAAATTTGTTTCACAAAATTTTAAAATCAGTTCTCTAATTTTTAAAAGTGATATATGCACATGTATTGTTGCCTGTATTTAAATATGCGGAACCCACATTTATATTGATTATATTCTGTTTAAGTTCTGCTTTTTATTATAATTTTCTTAAAGATATTTATCATATGCTATTTTTTCTAGTTGGTTTTGATTTTTGTTTTAATTTTATCTTAACTTAAAAAATATTTGGCGTAAGTAAAAAATGAAACTAAACGCTTTATTTTAGACACACGAGACCTATATTTTTTAGTTTCTATACTATTGTTGTTCAATTTTTATCTATTTTTTGTTTATTAAATATATTGATCATGTGTTGTTTTTGCTTTAATTTTGTTTCTGACTAAAAAAAAAAAGGAATCGGACGAGTGAGAATTCATTTAAAAAAAAAAAGAAAACAGAATTAAAAAAAATAAAAATAGAATAAAAACAAAATAAAAAAGATTCAAACAAATATAAATACCACACCTTTATACTTTTTAAAAAGAAGTGAATCGCATATACTTTTGTTAAACCAGATTGTAATTTAATTTTTGAGACGAGTAGCTGTAAGTTCAAATTATTTGACAGGTGAAGATGTAATTAGCCTTTATTGGTTAACTCTATTTCTATCAGAAAGATTTTGAGCTCACTTGCTTGTTATATCAACATGCCGATGATGCCATTGTTTAAGAAAACTGAAAAGGGCAAAAGTAATTAACTCACTCAAAATTGCAAGTTGAAAGAAGCAGCCGATTAAAGGGGAATCCTAAATGGATAAGCAGTGGGGCGTTGTCTCTGGTGGGCGATGCTTGGTGAGTACGATGGTGGTGAGTAATGTAGGAAGCGATTTGAGGCCCAAGAGGAAGCAAGCCCCTTCTTGGTTCGGAAAACCAATTCCTCTAGCTTTTCTGTATGAAAAAAATAACTCAATCTAATGTCTAGAAACAAAATGGGACAATTGGATATCCAATTTCATACCCAGTGAGTGAGAAAGGTTCATTTACAGAAGGGGAAAAGGAAATGGAATGGCAGATGCGTGGCATATTGCGTATCTACACAATTTAGTGTAATTATTCCATCTTATCTTGGAGACTATGCGTTTACATCTGTGCTCAATGACCTAATGCGTAATTGTACCCTTAATTTATAGAACTGTTCGAGGCTTATTTGTCATCGTCTTTTTAACGGAAAAAAGAAAATTTGTTTTTGATTACCACCACCCTAACGTGATTTATCCCCATTAACCTCTCTCCCCCTTTTTTTGCGCTCTCTCTTTACAATCGGCGACTCTGCAAAAGGTACAGTATGTTGAAATGGAATAGCGGACAACTTCATTAACAGAAAAAACTTCATTAAGGAGAGCATGGCTATACATTTATTTTGCTGTAATTAATTAATAAGACAAGTAAAAATTTGGAAGGGCGTGATTACTATGACTCAAAAGGAGGTTCATTTGTTCCAAGGCACGGATGAGAACCTAGAAAAACGAATGAGAAAAAAGAATAATTTATGTGGTTTAGGTTAAAAACCTGTAGTAAATGCAAATGCACCAAAGGTTGAAGACCTGTATGTTGTAACCCCAGATCAAAAATTCCGAAAGATAGTCGATTAAGAACCACAAATGAGAAGACGGCAGGCTACAGCTAAGTGTCACGACCCAATTGTCGTGACGACGCAAGATGCGCGAGATACTTGCTGGTGAGCTAAAGTGTGGGTTGCGGGGCAGCGGAAGGTGTGAGTACGTGCCGTAGGTGTTGCGCCTGTCTTGAGTTAGGTATGCCGACCCAATTGAGTTTGGGGAGCTTGTCGCTGGTCTGGGACTTGACTATGACAGATCTGCGTGTCATCTAGGCACCACACTGGTCGGGAGCTGTTCCCGCTCCCCTGATGAGCCCATGGGAGGGCGAAACCAGTAAGCATCGGAGACGGAGAAAGGCTAAACCTCGGATATGCGTGAGTTCCGGGGTGCCGCACGGATGAAATTCCTGCGCTAAAACTCTAAGTCCGTGACATAAGACATGGGGGACTACACAAATTTGTGCATTGGTCTGGATTCTTTTTTGGATACACAAAATACACGACCTCGCAGCGCGAATCTGTTGGAAGCAGCAGGGAGATCTTTCAGATCTAAACATTAAATGCAGTTTCATTAAGAAGTGGAACTATTTTTGATACTTTCCCACTTTCCAGGGACACGACTGGATCTGGTTTGTGTAAATTAACCCAAGTCGGGTATTTGGCAGTTTGGGTAGTACTGTGTACCAAACCCCCAAAACTACTGCTAATTAACAACATTCTCTTATATTCCCGTTCACATTTTACCAAGCCCCTTTGGCAAAGCATGTGCAGTGTGTGACCCATTTTGGAAATCCCCAGCTCAATGTAAGCCTTCTTCTTCAATAATAATAATAGTACACAATGATCGCAAATGTATATCCAAGGAAGAGCACAATAATTTCAGGTCACGTGACCCGCCTTATTATTATTGAGAAAAATAAATTAAAGGATTTGGTACGCCAAAAAATAGATTTAGCCACGATCATAATTTAGGCATTTTTACAGCAACAGCAAGTTACTATCAGAGAATTAGCAAGGAGAGAATAGATTTAGCTACGATCATAATTAAGGCATCTTTACAGCAAGAGCAAGTTACTATCAGAGAATTAACAAAGAGTTGAAGAAAAAAGCAGGAAAGACGAAATAAAGGAATAGAAGAATGATGAAAAGAAAAACACTCATCCTTTAAACTAATTATAGAAGACAAAATAAATAACGAATGCAATGTGGGACTGAGCAGTGGACCCCTTTCTTTTCACTGTGTTTGTTGCTGTCCAGTAGTCGTGGCGGTGGGTGGGTCTCACAAAGAGGAGTGATTTTTCAGCAAATCTGAAACCAATGAATGGCAAGGCCATGATATCATAACAGAGATCAACTGCAAGGTCAGGCGTAAAGGTAATGAATATGAAGACTATTGGTTGATGAAAGAAGAGGATTGATTTAGTGGATGGATGGTTTTCAGCTTAAAGTCCTTGATGGTGGAGGCCAACTTGTTCATGCCATCGTCGTAAACATAGGGGAGCTTGTTGTACCAGGTCACATTGCGTTTGGCGGACAGAGGCACAAGTTCCCTACACAAAGGTCCGTGTACGGTGATGGAATTGTGGTAGTGATAATAGCGTATTTTAGTTTCAGTCTGATGCAGGGTTTTGCCCACCACGTTCTCCGACATGTGGACTCCTGTTGCAAATGCATTTTTCGCCTGTATTGCGTACTTCCTATCTCGCCGGATCCCCGTTCTCGATTCCCTGAACAACAGTTTCTCGAACCCCCATTGCCTGTATATTTCGTTCCTCAAATAATTACGATCACATTTACACACACAGAAAATGGGCCACTGCAACTACTTTTAATTGATTGAACAAAATTAATGTCGTTAACCAATAAGAGAATGTAACTGGAATAATCCTGAGAGGAATCATTCAAACAGAGGACACTTGACATAGGATTTTGCTCAATAGTGAACTAAGTGTAATCAGAAAATTCAGAGAGAACAGATTGGAGAGTGTTGCCAGGAGGCAAATAAATGTACTCATCCACATCGAAGAAGAAAGTCCAATTTGCCGCATATCGGTAACGATGCAAGCAATCATTCACCACTAGGAATTGGTTATAGTAATACCCATCAAACTCAGACTGCCCTCTGATGTCCTGAACAGCGGCCCTCCCAGCTCTCACCCAGGGCTCCAGCGATGCCCTCACTTCAGGGGTTACTCCCCCCGCGTCGTGGAAAACAAAATGCGAGCTCTCCCCAAAGAACCAAGCATGGTATGCCATCCACTCCCTCATCCTCGACGCACTCAAATTCCCGTACAAAGAAGATCCGCAGTACAGAGATTCGTACTGATAAGGAGGGTGGTACTTGGATTCATTGTAAGACCCAGGTGCCTCCTCTAAAGCAGTGAACTTTTCGTACATCCTTTGAGATTCCCCGTAATAAGCATAAAGCATGAGCCTTCCACCCGAGTTGTCGGGGTTAGGGTTGGATGGGAAGGTGCAGTTGACGACGACGACAGTGTAGACGCGGCCATAGCCCCAGTCGGGAAGCATTTTGTAGGCCTTGGCCCTCACAGCAGAACCATTGTTGTAAATCCACTCGCATTTGTACCAGGGACGCGCGAACACCTGAATGGGTTTGGATGCCAAGCCAACCACAGCGAAGGTGGTGGGGCCGCCACGGTATGCCCCCATCTGGACGAAGAGAGCGTCAGCATTGCCGTAAGCCTGGAAGATCCGTTTGTTAGGGTCAGGGGTGGAGTACTTTTGTTCAGAGATGGAGGCGGAGGAGGAAGCATTGGAAGAAGGGGTGGGGGCGGTGGAGAGGAGAGTGTGGTAGTAGGGGGGGAGGTTCCAGAGCAGCATAACAAGAGTAAGTCCAAGTGACGTTGCCACCAGGTGTTTGGTTTCGAAGCATAGGGATAGTTTTCCGCCGCCGGTGACGGAAGGGGGAAGTGGGCAGTCTTTCCTCATTTGGCCTTCGGTTTTGTGTGGGTCGAAAGCGGGTGGTGTCGGTGTGGATGTGTGGAAAGGGGTCAACTCAAAGAGCGCAGGCAGAGACTACTAGCGCACGCCAGGGAAGAGAAAGAGACAAAGACCCACACCACTCCACACTCCCAAACATATAAATTTAAAAGGAAAACTCCTCACAGGTCAGCCGAGTATTGAAGATATACTATTCTCAACGTGATGTTATAAATTTGAATTTATTCGGATTCATTCTCACAATATTAAGTTGATCAAGTTTTTATTGTTCGTTTTTGATGAGGTGCTACGGTGACTACACTAATGCACGAATCCAAATTCGCTACCGATGTCAGTTATAACTCTCGAGAATATTTCGTAGCGGAAAAATTTATTCGTCTGTATGATCACACCCAACAAAAATACACTACTTACTAGTAAACCCCGACTCCCTTTTTTCAACTTTCTCCATTGCTTAGCCTTGGGGATTTGAGAGGCTATGGACTTGGAGTATACTAATTGATATGCCACTATTATATTAAACTAACGCAATACTATGTAAGGTAAGTTGTAATATTTTTATTTAAATTAATAAATAATATATTTTTTATCAAAAATATTTTTAAAATTAGTACTTCATAATATATTTTTTATTAAAAATGTTTTTAAAATTAGTACTTCAATGATTAAAATTAGAATATTAGCAAATTAAGAGAGAAATTATAATTATTAAATATTTAAATTATGAAATTTTATAATTTTATTCATTATTATTTTATAAATTAAATATACTATGTTTCCTTCCTAGAGAAATATCATTAAACTAAAATATTTTAATTTATATATTATAATACTAATCAAGCGAATACATATGCATGCATTAAATTAAGTCAATAAAACTAATATCATCATAATTTGATCAAAAATATCAAATCATCATTAATTTTTATATCTAATTCTTCATTTTTAAAAAGCCTAATACATTGACATTTTACTAGTTCATTCTAAATTACATGCTAACTACGAATTTATAAATTAAACCTTTGAACCAAATCTTTTCTCATAACGTTATATTTATATAACTATATTTATATGTAAAATAATATATATTATTTAAATGTGTAAATTGATACATATATTGATTTGTTTTTGCTATGTAATTATTGATTTTAGAATTTTTTATATTATATTACAAAAAAAAAAAAGAGAAAATATTTAGAAATAGTGATCACATGTCAATTAGTTAAAATGTCATACATCGAAACCTTGGGAAAATTCTCAAACTTTAAATATATATATTGATATTGATGTAACTATTTTCTTTAAAGACATTAAGAAATAACACAACTTGTGTCACTTGTCAATCAACTAAAAAGTTACTTGTAACAAATTTGAAAAAACTCCCTAACTATTATATATATTAACATAATTTCTGTACTACGTATAGAAAAGTACAATTTTCTCTTTAAAACTTCAAATTAAAACTTCAAAGTAAATTTAAGAAAAATTAGATTAAGATTTAAATTAGTTGTGAGTTTAAATGTTAAGCAAATATTTGTAGTTAAATCAATAATGGTATTAAATAATCAATTATCATCGGACAACTAAAGAGATCAATTGTAAAATTAAAAGTCACTATCTTTTTTTATTTTCATCCTGTCTTAAATCGCTAAATTTGAAACTCTAAAACTTATTTTTATTCTCAATTTTAGATACAAAATAATTGCGAGACTAAAAAATTAGACTTTTCAAAATTACATGAGTAAATTATAATTTTGCTTCAAATAAAATACATACTTGAATTCAAAAAAAGACAAATAGATTAAAAAAACTTCCAAATGAATGGAACCAACACCAAAATAAGTTGGATAAGTATAAAATTCTTATTCAATAGAGTTGAAGTTAACGTGAACAATAGTAATTGATAAGTTAAGATTTTAATATGAAATTCTCAGAAGAGCATAGGAGGCAAGGGAGACTACATCATTCTTTTTTTTAATCTCTTTTTTGCATTTTGATTCCACCATTTTTTACTATCTAAATATAATATTTCGATCAAAGAAAGCCAAATGTTTCTTTCAACATTTATTATTCATTCTTTGTAACATTTAGATCATTAAAAAATACTTATTAGTCAATAATACAATCTTAAAAAGTAATTGAATATAATATATAGAAGATTGAAGAATATTCATTAACAATTAAAAGTTATTTGAAAGAGAAATAAAAAGTCAAGTGCCAATAAGAGAATAATCTACTTGGCAAAAGTTGAGGAAAACTTCCTAACTAGTCAATTATCAAGTTACTATAGTGTTAAATTTATATAATTATATTTATGTGTGCAATTTTATATAATATGTAATATCTAACCAAAAACTCTCATTTTTTGTTTTATATTTAGAAGAGAAATTAGAAGAAAATACACATGTGGATCATTTGAAATCAATTCAATAAATAGTGAACCAAGATTATATATATATATTAACTTTAAAATTTTTTTCTTATATATATAAGTGAGAGATTGGATTATAAAAAACTAAACAGAGAGGGGAAAAAAAGAAGATAAAAAAATTCACTTGTTAGTGTATAATGAGTATCATAATCAATTCTCTATTATTGTTTCAAAAGTTATAACTTATAACTTAACAACTAACATCATGGAATTATTCAAAAAAATTATCAATTTTCTCCTTCCTTTTTTTAAAAAAATATCTTTAAAATTATAATATACATATTAAAAAATGATTCAATTTTATTAATTATGATACTAATTTACAATACTATTCTTATTAATGATTCTTTAAAAATGTAAATTATTTATTAAGAGTTATTAACTACAAAAATTAGTAAGCAATTAAATAAAGAGGTTGTAAAGAAGAGACAAGAAATTTATTGCTCATAACAATAATTTAATAACAAATAACTCAATTCCAATAAAAATGAGTATATTCTAGTAAAAAGCCAAGTGAGAAAAAAACAAAGAGCCGTTTGTCATTAAAAAAAGTGAGACTTATCAATAGTTAGGAAAAACTCCCTAACTATTATATATATATATTGATTGACTAGCGCAATACATGTGCTACGTACGTTAAATTACAATATTTTTATTTAAATTAATAAATAATATATTTTTTGTTTCAAAAATATTTTTAAAATTATTACTTCAGTGAGAAAAATCAAAATATTAGCAAACCGAGAGAAATTAAAACTATTAAATATTTAAAATTATTATGAAATTTTATAATTTTACTCATAATTCTTTCGTGAATTAAATATATATTTTTCCTAGAAAAGTATATAGATTCATTAAAATAAAAGATTTTATTTCATATATTATAATATTAATCAAGTGAATGCATATACATGAGTTAAATTAAACCAATATAACTAATATCATCATAATTTGATCTAAAATATCAAATCACCATTAATTTTTATATCTAATTCTCCATTTTTAAAAAGTCTAATACGTTGATATTTCGCTAGTCCTTTCTAAATCACTTATTAACTACAAATTTATATATCAAATTTACGAACCAATTTTTTCATCAAAGGGTTAAATTTATATAACTATATTTATATGTGGAATAATATATATTGATTTAAATGTATATATTGATACATATACTAATTTATTTTTTTATGTAATTATTAATTTTAGAATTTTTATATTATATTATAAAAAAAAGAGAGAAGATATTTAGAAAAGTCATCACATATCAATCAGTTACCCTGAAAATTTTTCCAAACATTATATATACATACATACATGCATATACATATATATATATATATATATATTGATGTAGTCATTTTCTTTAAAGACATTAAAAAATAACACACAACATGCCACTTGTGAATCAGTTAATAAGTCATTTGTTAATAATTTGAAAACATTCATTATGTTTAGATTGATAAATATATATTGATTAAATGTTTAGATTGATAAATATACTAATTTGTTTTTGTTATGTAATTATTGATTTTAATTTTTTTATAGTATATTACAAAAATAAAAAAAGAGAAAATATTTAAAAAGAGTCGTCACATGTCAATTAGTTAAAATATCGCACGTCGAAAACTTAGGAAAATTCTCAAACTTTTTATATATATATATATATATATATATATATATATATATATATATTGATGTAACCATTTTCTTATAAATATTAAGAAATAACACACTTCGTACTACTTGTCAATTAATTAAGAAGTCACTTGTCACAAATTTAAGAAAACTCTCTAACTATTATATTGACTAGTACAATACTCATGCGATGCATGATAAATAACAATATTTTTTATTTTAATTAACAAAAAATATATTTTTTGTTTTGAAATATTTTCAAAATTAGTACTTGAATAATAAAAATTAAAGTATTAGCAAACTAAGATAAAAACTATTAATATTAAATATTTGAAAGGGTTAAATTCTATGTCGTCTCTGTAGCATATTGAAATATTCTCTCTGGTCCCTATTGTTTCAAAAAATTCCTCTCCGCTCCCTAAGATTCCCAAAAACGTTCAACCGTTCGTCTAATGTTAAAAATTCCATTGGTTTTGCCAATGTGGCGTGAAATTTCAAATAAAGTAAATTTTAATGATATAATTATCCATTGCATTTTAATACACTCAAAACCTCTAAATCAAACAAACCATCCACTCTCAAAAACCAAAACAATCCATCCAAAGCCAATCAAACCCACACTCTTAGAGTACTCTCAAAAACCAAAACAATCAATCTAAGCCCAAACAAACCCACACTCTTAGAGTTTTTTTTTCATGCTTCAAGCCAACCAAACCGAACCTATGATTTAAGCCAACCAAACCGAAACCCATCTTTCTTTCTCCAGATTTTTAATCCTCTCTCTTCCTCTTCTCTCCTCGAATCTGCCACCACCTCCCCCATCAATGTCTCTTTCATTGTTGCTTCTCCACCACCTCCTTACTGCTTCTCTCTTTCTCACTCTCTCACAACTCTTCCCTCTTCTCTCTTCTGTTCCGCTACCACCTCCACAACCGATCTCTCATAACTACCCAAAACAAACTAAATCAAACCCATCCCTTTTCCCTCTCGTCTATATATCTCTCTCTCGTCTTCTCTTTCTCCATTGTTGCTTTCTCTCTCTGCCGCCACCACCATTTTTGTTTCTCTTCTCATGCTCCATCAAACCCACATACTCTATCTTCGATCTCGCCACTCTATCATGGGAGGATAGTTTCTGAAAATTAGGGATTTGATTTTTTGTTAATAAGAACAAGGATGGTTTAAAATATGGGAAGAGGTATGGGTGGTTTCAGATCGTTGAAGATGGTGGTGGTGGTGGGTTTATTTTCTGAAATGTGGTGGATTTGTTTAATTTGTCTTGCCATGTGACTATTTTGTATTTTTTAATTTTTTTCCTGAATATTAGTTCATTCTAACATGAGAAGAGATTAATGGTTGGTGGTGGTGCGGACTGGTTTTGGTGGTTTTCGCGGTGATGATTGTGACTGTTGGTCCAGGTTTGGTGGTGGTGATGGTGACTGCATATGGTGGGTTGTAGTGGTGGTGGTGGTCGTGGTAGTAGTGTTAACTGGTGTAGTGGGTTTGGGCAGGGTGGTAATGGTCGTGATGACTGGGTTCGGGTTCTGGTAGATGAGGTGATTGGGTTTGAGATTTGTTGTTTTTTAAAATGATTTGTTGTTTGGTGGTTGTTTGATTCTTTGTTTTAATGATGGGTTACAATTTGTTTGTTTTAAATTCTGGGTTGAAGTAATTTTTCTTCAGACTTGATGTCAAAGAAAAATGAAGGAGAGAGGATGTTGAGAGGAAGAGGGGCCCTTGTAAAAAGAGAAATAGAGTTATGGTGATAAAGTATGTGCGAATAAGGAGGTAACAAGTGGAATTGTGATGACCTAGATGGTTTTGGTGACACAGTGTTGCTTTAACTCATTTGACCTGACATGAGCAACACGGTCATTTTGCATTTTTCGTGACTTTGAACGAACGGCTGAATCTTTTTGGGAATTTCAGGAAGTGAAGAGGAGCTTTTTGAAAACGCAAGAATTGAAGAGAAGATTTAAAAATTCTACAAAGACGGCATAAGATTTAACCGTATTTGAAATTGTTATGAAATTTCATAATTTTAATCATAATTCTTCAATAAATTAAATATATTATTTTTTTTAAAAAAATGTATAGATTCATCAAAATAAAATATTGTAATTCATTTATTATAATATTAATTAAAATTTCATAATTTTAATCATAATTTTTCCATATGCATGTATTAAATTAAGACAATATAAGTAATATTATCTTAATTTGATCGAAAGTATTAAATCCCTGTAAATTTTTATGTGTAATTTTTTATTTTCAAAAAGACTACTATGTTGACATTTGATCAGTCCATTCTAAATTATTTGATAATTACAAAATTATATGTAAAAAATGCAAATCAGATTTTTGACAATAGTATTAAATTTATATAACTATATTTATGTGTAAAATTTTATATAATATGTCTTACCTAACAAAAAAATCTCATTTTTTATTTTATATTTATAAGAGAAATTAAAATAAAATATACATGCCAATAATTTGAAATCAATTCAATAGATAATGAAATCATACTGAAAAAATTAATATATATGTATATATATATATATAAGTTAGGAAATTTTTTCAAATTTATCATTAAAAAGACACTTATCAAATAACTAAAGAAATATTTGTTAAAAATTTAATAAAACTCACTAACTATTATATATATAATAATATATATATTGATATTAATTTTTTACCATCTATGTTTCATGCGTTGACGTCAACTAATAAAACCTATGCTGCCGGTATGCCTTCGCTGTTTTGGGTTTGGCTTTTATTACCAAACTTGCTCATTCGGCCCTACACTAGTAATTGCACTCACAACACCGACCAGGCAGATTACTCGCCGAGCCTCTATAATTAGAACCCCCTTAATTATTTTTATTTTGATGAATCGTGATTAGCAGAGACAAAACCAAAACAACAGTCAATTCAGTTTCGAAAGAGTTGAATTATCACTCAAATTTGGACGCCAGTAGGGAGTGTATTAGATTAATGTTGTTATTTTGAACACATGGCATTGGCTGCTAATTTGCATTCGGAATATTAATATATAAAGCAACTTAAATTTACTATTTTGAAAGCCAATCCAACAGCTCATTGTGGGGACACACAAGATACCTTCTTCCCATACTTGCTCTCTTACTATCTGCGATCTATCATTTAAGCTGATTGTTTAAAAAAAATAAAAAAGATCTATCATTTAAGCTCTTCCCATATTTTTCTAACTTGTCTGCAGCGCTCCATTTCTAAAATTTTGTCTTCTGTGAGGGAATGTCTTCACATAAATGACCTGTATTTACAACTTGATAGCTGTCCAAAAGGTTGAATAATTAAGCAGCAGCTAATGCTAATTATGCCACTCATTGGTTGCTTATTCTTTCTATTTAGGTAGTATTAGTTTAGGATCCTAATTACGGCCATGTTTTGCAATGATGATTAGCTGTTGTAAGAAAATGGCGGGATCAATGTTCTATTTGATTTAGGAAAATTTGTTGCGCCCAAGCTCAATGATATAGCAAGGAAACTAAACAAACATAGAATTCAGAAAATATTTACCCAATGCCAAATGCTTATGACACTAATTAATCAAACCATAATAAATTTAAACTTCCTCCTTCGGGAGTAATCGAGTCAAATCGAGCCAAGTTTTAAAATCTTCAGACTCAACTCGCCAAAAATACTTCGAGCCTTACCTCAAATGTTATCGAGCCTCTCAGACAAGTTTATAGTCGACCTGAAACTTTTGAAAGCTCCAACTTTGTTATAAAGCTGACAACAACAGTGAAGCTCTTCACTGGACGCTAGGGTTGGATTCGAGCCGAGCCGAGTTTTAGAGTGTTTAAGCTCGGCTCGTCTAAAATCTTTCGAGCTTGAGTATGAACTCGAGCTCTCTCTCAAGCTCAAAATCTTGTTCAAGCTCGGCTCGTCACAAAACTCGCGAGCTCACGAGCTTGTTCGCAAGCATTTCGAGCTCGGCTCAACAAAGACTCAAACAAATTCGTAAACAAAATTTGCTAGTTCAGCTTTGAAAACCGCTCTAAAAAGAATATAATCAAATTTATGTTAGTTTAATAAAATCATGTTGAGCATGTAATTGAACCAATAACTATTAAAAATTTCAATTTGTTTAACAAGTTCAATATAATATTAGATCATCTTATATAAGCATACTTGTACTTTTATAAACACGGTCAATTAGTGTAAGTTTGAACTTTTGTTGATGAGACTCAAATATTAAATACTATTACAAATATAAACATATTTTTTATCATTTAGTTTAACACACATACACACATATACGCATGTGTATATATATATAGACGAGCTTGTTTACGAACATAATCATGAGTCTACAAAAGAGTTTGTTCGCGAGCTTTCGAGCCGAATTTTTGGGTGTTCAAACTCAGCTCGTTTATTAAAACGAGCTTAAAATTTTGTTCAAACTCAGCTCATTTATTATCGAACCAATATGTGAACGAGCTTTTATCGAGCTAAGTTCTAAGTAGCTCGCGACCAACTCGGCTCATTTCGAGCGCATGCACCTTTTATAAGCATTGTTTATTGGTGCAAGTTTGTTTTTCAACAATGTGAGAGAAACTAGTAATGGGGATTTATATATCTTTGACAGTTTACTCGGGTGAACACAACAATGAGCCCTATATCTGATCTACATTGCCATCTAAAATAGTAGGTTTGTTTTCTTTTCTTAGCATCTATATGTAGAGTTGGTGACCCTTCACCAACCCTACTTTTTAGCCATGTTAGTAGGGCTGATAATTTTGACATGATCCTATTACATGACATGACTCGACACAAAGTTAAGCGGATTTGGATTGACCATAAATGGGTCATGACACGGGAAAAAAAGGGTTAAACAAGTTCAACCCATTTATGACCCGTTTACTTAATAGGATTAAACAAGTTCAACGGGTTACCCGACTCATTTACAACCTGTTTAACCCATTTACTTAATTTATTTTATAAAATCTTTAATTTATTATTCTTATTATAGGTATTGATATATATATATATATATATATATATATCTCTATATATATATATAAAT
>CAODLS010880339.1:0-30817 GCA_948243855.1 Flueggea neowawraea
AGATGGACGCTATGCGCACAAGAGCTCATGCAATGCCCGTAGAGCATGTGTTATGCGCTTAGAATCCAAATGCAACGCACATAGATGTTGTGATTCAGTCAAGAAAAAAAAACCCAGTATCCTACTGTGCGCGTAGGAATAAGTGCAGTGTGCGTAGACGTCGTACAATCAGAAAACCAGAATGGATCAGTATATTGCTATGTGCGTTGACATAGACCTAAGCTCATATTAACTAGCTTGGTACAATCAGAAAATCAGAGAAATTCACAAATTCAAGCTGCGGCATGTTCTATCCCAGTTGTGTGCACTTCAAAGGATCATGCTGCTTAAGAAAGGAATAGGTTTGCCTTGTTTGTTACCTTGAAAAACAAAAGAGTGTGGTTTTCTTGTTTTGACCAGCAAAAAGCAAGATGTAGAAGGTTGTCTTATGATCCTGAAACATAAGAGATTGTAAACGGTTTACCTCCACCCGAAAGTGAGGAAGTATAGTGGATTCAAACTCTTTAGTGAGCTAGAGGAGTGGACATAGGTCAAAGAGGACCGAATCATTATAAATATTGGGCTTTGTTTCTCTACCCCTTTATTTTTTTTGTTCTTTATTAAGTGGTAGTGTTTTGGATTTAGCTACTGTTTTGATTTGAGAATATTTGTAAAAATTTTTAAAAAGGTTCTCTTTTTAGCAAGAAATCCAATTCACCCCCCTCTTGGATTGTCATATTGGGATTTCAAAGAGGACACTGATTGCAACTTCAAAATACCTCACCGAGTGCAGAATGCAGAAAGACCCCTATCAACACAATCACCTGGAAAATGTTAAAAGGAAGGGAGTTGAGTAAACTTGGTGAGAAAATGACACTTTAGATAGCCTCATACGTGCATCACATAAACCGTTTTGAAAATATTTTCATAAAATATCACATGCACGTGTATATCTATATACTAATAGTATACACTCGTATACATACAGATAGTAGTTCAGAAATTCATTTAAAAACCGTTCGCACAGATAGCAAACAACATATAGTCAGGCAAAATGATTAAAATAACTAAAGACATAAAAAGCATGTTATATGCATACATACAAAGTCATATGACATATATTATACAGAACAAACTAGATATGATAATCATTGATCATAAACATGTACTATATCAAAACTTCGCTGACTAGATCAGATCAAAATAAACTAGCAGCGTCAAGAGTCCAAACAGTACCCGACTCAAAAGGGCTTACATCTGACATCCTTAGAGGCTCAAAATAGTATTTCGTCCATCCTAAGGGTCTAAAAGTTGTAATAAATAAACCTGATCTAAGTATATTTGCGAGCATTACAGTCCACATGCTCAGCAAAATATACCTCGTCAAACTACAATACAATAGATTACGAGAAAATGAGCAATAATACAGATTCACCAAATTTATTATAACCAATTATAAATCATAACACCTCAAAAAGTCTGACAAGGGACCAAAAGCAGAATTAAAGTCAAACATGGACTCCTGGTACTAATTATACGTGGACACTGCCACTAGAATATAGATTATGTGTTTCGCACTAGACATACGGTTATCATCTACTCTGATAACTGAGTCTTCACATTAGTATACCAAAGGTTATGTTTGCCCCTGTAGCATAGGTGTTCTGAATCAGAATAATTATACTGAAAATTTGTAATATATATTATACTTAGAAAACTTGTGCCAGTATTTTAAAACCAAACAAGCATACAGAATAGGTAATTATTTCAGATAATACAAGTATCTTACAACAAAATATTTGTTTCAAAAAAATATTCTGAAATCCAGATAAAATTCTTGTTATAGAAAATATCTCAAAATTCCAAAACAGAGTATCTCTTACAAAAGTTATAATAAATATCAAAACGTAATATTTATTCCAAAACTATACTCATAATAATTTCCAAACTGATTTTTCAAACCGAGGTTCTCATGTAAGTCAGATTTTAGGATTATCGATCTTTTAGTTATTTCAAATAACATGCAAAAGTTCAGACACAACAAAAATAATAGTTATCAATAGCTGTCATCCCACTCACCTGGATATCCAAGTAAAATGACCTAGTCACGCACCATTAGTGGCTGGCTGACTCGCTGACTGAAACACGAAGCTGAAATAGTTATCAAAACAGAATCAAAGATATAATGTTGGTATTGTGGCGGTACCAAAAAATAAATGTAAAGTAAATGCAGACATTAACCCCGAGAAACAGTCCTTCAAATGACCAGAATTCCCAACTAATTCCTCAAATTCTCAAAAAAAATTACAATTCTAGTTTGAACCCTCAGGAATTATAGAACTGACACCAACTTACTAAAAACTGCAAAACTAACTACAACAGAAAATTATTCTAAAAACTACCGACAATGAGTCTCGATCAATTCCCAAAGTTTCCAATCACTCAAATCAACCTCCTAAACATAAATCTAACATCATTTCCAATAAATAACCTCAAAATTATCAAGATTTTCCACCTTCAAATTTGGATTTTCTTAACCCAAAAAAATCATCAAATCACAACACCCAACTCAAATCCATGCATTTCTAACTCTAATAAACCAAAATATAACAAGAACAACTCCAAATCTAACCAGAAAATCATTTAAAACCGAAACCCTAGCTTCCCAAAGACCCATTTTGTCCAAACTCAAAAATCTCTAAAACCGAAGTTAATTCCTTACATTTCGGATCTCAACCAACCATAATCTAACAACATTTAACTCTCGTTTCAACAAAAACAAGCCAATCTGACCCTCACAAACAAATTCGGCCAAAACCCTATAGGGACAAATCTTGCATAAAATGAAGAAAAGAAAAGATTAGGAGTTTGATCTTACCTCAAGAAGTGTCAAGGAATCGAAGAAAGGCAATGGAAGATGTTGAGAATCAAATTTGAGAATGAGAAAGACGAAGAAAGTGAGTGAAGGCCGAAAAGAATCGGATGGGGTGTATTTATAGACCCAAGCTCCAAAATGCAGTGTTTCACTTGAAAACAGCCTATTCTAGGCACATCTACGTGCATAGTACTTCATTTACATATGTAGAAGATCCCACAACATGCTTAGACATGAGTTTCTGAAACCCAAAAATTTCGGATCCAAGCGTAATAGACCCTCTACGCACGCAACAAACCTTCTACGTGCGTAGGGTGACACTTACGTATGTAGATAGATTCCAGCAACTCCAACCCGTTTTTGCTTGATGATCTAAATGCGTAGCTGTTCTCTAAAGCATGTAGATGACCCCCTACATGCATTTCATGCAAAAAATTTACTTCTAACATATCTCTAACTTAGAAGCAAAACTCCAATACTCTCGGAACAAATCTAACAACCCAAACTTACAGATCATCATCGTTAGACATTCTTAATCATCAAAACATCACCTCAAATATCAAGAATCAAATCGCAATCAAACAAAGTTCAATCGAAATCCAACGAGGTACATTAGAAGGCCTAACCGAAATTGACAGGGTGTTACATACTTTCCCCTAAAAAGAAATTCGTCCTCGAATTTCCAGACAATTCAGATCAAAACCAGAATTAGAATTAAGTCTCCAAATGACAATATATATTTATCCAGAATCTCAATATAACTATCATAGAGGAACTGACTAAGGATTCGTCATAGCATAGCTCTCTTGGACTTAGATATGCAAACATGCATCAGAAAATGTAGAGATCCAGAAAATGCAGAGGCAGAATACAGAGACAAAACCAGAAGAAGTTGACCTAAGAATCAACATAGTCAAATAGGTGTGGATGGCTAACCTATGACTTATCAAAACGGTGCTTATGTGGAACCCTCAAAGACGCTCTAAGAGAGGAAAAGAAACCTAGGTCTAACCTTGACTGACAATGGCAACACTATAAGGTATAGATCGAGGATGGAATTCCTAAAGAACAAAACTGGGGATGCCAAAATGTACAAAGACATAAAGAAACAAAGAGATATATTCTCATAGCTCAAAGAATCAAATGTCGAAAGGTACAAACTCAACACTTTTCAAAGATTATGTACAGAAAGTTCTAATATTTGACCAAACACACAGAACAAAATGGAAGGCAGATTAAATAGCAAACCAGATTGTAAAAGGAAAGTCACGGCAAAAACACTTGGTTTAGATACACAAGAACATGTCCAACTCAAACTACAACCACAAAGATCAAAAAAGACAGAATGAATTCAAACATTACTAGCAGAGATACCGTAAGCACTCCAACAAAATTAATCCGCCACTATACAATTTCCAATATCGCATCTATCCAATCTATCTGAAATCAAAAAACACTAAAGAACATAAAAGAGATAAATGTCACTAACAGAGATATCATAAGTATCCTAAGGTGCAAATCATCCATATTCAATTCTCATTGTTTAAATGGAGTCAACTCGTAAGTTAATCCATACACTCACAATCAACTCTAGATCATATCCATAATCATAATTCTTTTATCCCTTAAGTCAAACTAAAAATCGAATCTAACATAGTTCCTTAAATCTTATTCATAATTCCTCAATTATCGTTATATCTACGCAATTCGTCACATAGCTCTTATTATAATTGTTTAACCTCAAACAAAATTGTCAATCACCGAAATGATTATATCAACTATCATCACCAATAATCTCATTATGTTACTATTGATACTTACCATTGTAATCAAATATCATCACCCAAAAGAATTTATTAACAAATTAATAATCGTGTATCTCTTTAATCATTAGGTTGTTTTACTAATACATCCAGTGTTAAACCTCCATTTATCATGTATCATTATCAATTTCCATTCACTTTATACCGAGTATCCTCAAAGTCAATAGAATTAAAATATCAGTCTCAACACAATTCCTTTATTAATCTGATTATCTCTCAAACACCAATTATAAAATTTCCTCTCATATCAACAAATAGATTCGTAAAATGATCTGTTAACCATACTTTTAGTACTTCAAAGCATTTAGTACTCCAAATACTATCTCACTCTAATTAACACTGAACAATATACACGTCATGAAAGCTGAACTCAGATCTTTAACAAATTTTACTCCAGTACTCTATGAAAATCTATTCGGTAACCCATCATCAATCATAATCTGACTAATCGGCTAATTCTCCAAACATATTATACTTAGCAATATCATTAAGCTCTCATATGCTTAACAGTCTCGTAATACCATTTTTATCTCCTGATAACAAACCTCAAATCAGTCTCATTATTTATCCTCACCTATTAATAAAATCAAATGATTATCTCTTGTTCCCCGAATTTTCCAAAATACCGTAATTCGAACGCAACAATAATTCGATCTTAACATATCATGAACTCCTCATTCATGCAACATAACAATTCTCGTAATTTCGTTGAAGTAATCTTAAACCACATCATGCAACCTCAATTAAAAATATTATAACCTTGAATTGATTTAGTGAATCACGACGCCTGCTACAGCTAATTCACTAAGTCACCCTCTCGAAGAAAATACTCCAACAAATTCTCGCTCGACAAAGTCAATTAGTATCCTACTCAAAAGAGGGAATCATCAACCAAATTTTCTTTAACATAAGTACTGTTATCTCCACACACTAGATAAAGTCTAATGAAATCAAACTGATATGCAATGTAACACCAACAACAAACAAAATATATGCAGAGATTTAGGAGAAGAGAATGTACCAATGCTATCAGCACTCGAGCCCCTAGCCACTGAATCCTGCCTGAATTTCCATTTCCAATTTACGAGGACACTTAGTTATCTTGTGCCACAGCTGCTTGCAATAAAAGCATCTACATGTGGCCTTGTTGCATAATTGGGGATGTCTTTTTCCACACGTAATACATTGCAAATATCTGCTTCGGCTAGTGCCCCCAGTGGAGAATTTACACCCTTGCTCAGGCTGGTTGTTCTAGCCTTGACCCTAATGGCCACTCACTGCTTCCTTGGTCTTACTTCTCTTATGAGATTGCTTGGAAGATTTTGTGCTCATACTTTTAAGGACATTTGCAATACGATCAAGCCCCTGAGAGATGTTCTTAAAAACACCCATTAAGGTATATGTTGAGATTGCTGGGAAAAAGGTGATGCCTCTACCTCCAAATGACTATGTGAATTCCTCTAATCTGCTACTAAATGATCAGTGGCCCCAACAACGGCCCTAGCTGGAGACGCTGAATGCGGCTCCATAACTATAGATGCAACAGATAAGCAGAACATACATGCAAATATCAGAATGTCGAATGGTTGCCACAGTACTGAGATAAATATTAGAAGGGTATACAAAGGCAAATCAGACTAACTCAATCAAAAATATCTAAGCTCCACAATTGAAACCTCACTTTGATACCACCTTTATCAGACCCATTTTCGAACCATGATTGACATACGAGGCGAGCCGTCTAAGAAAGCTAGGTCTATCTCGCACAAGCCTCAGAGAACAGAACTCATATCTAAAGTTATAACAAACAAATCTAAAACCGTTTTAAAAATTTAATAGCTAAGTAAAAATCCAAGTTCTTTAAAACATAAGTTTTCATAATATTAATAATAATAATATTTCTAAATACGAAATCATTCTAAGATATGAAAATATTTATATTGAACCATATACCTACAAATATCCCAGTGTAGAGCCCTTAACAAAATAGATAAATTGGGCCTGAACAAAAGGGCACTGACTACAACTTCAAAATACCTCACTGAATGCAGAATGTAGAAGGACCCCTATCAACACAATCACCTGAAAAATGTTAAAGGGAAGGGGGTGAGTAAAGCCAGTGAGGAAATGGTACTCCAGATCGCCTCATATGTGCATCATATAAACCGTCTTAAAAATGTTTTTGAAAAATACCACATGCACATGTATATCCATATAATAATAGTATACACACGTATACATACAGATAGTAGTTTAGAAATTCATTTAAAAAACGTTCGCACATATGACAAACAATAAACAGTCAAACAAAATGATTAATATAACAACAGACAGATTGAGCATGCTATATGCATACATACAGAGTCAAATGACACAGATTATAAAGAACAAAACAGATCTGATAATCACTAATCATACACCCGTAGCATAGGTGTCCCAAGTCAGAATAACTATACCGAAAATTTGTAACATATATTATACATAGAAAACTGGTGCCAGTATTTTAAAACCAAACAAGCAAACATAAAAGGTAATTATTTCAAATAATAGAAGTATCTTCCAACAAAATATTTGTTTCAAAAAAATATTTAGAAATCCAGATAAAATGCTTATTATAGAAAATATCTCAAAATTCCAAAACGAAGTATCTCTTACAGAAGTTATAATAAATATCAAAACGTAATATTTATTCCAAAAATATACTCATAATAATTTTCAAACTGATTTTTCAAACCGAGGTTCTCACATAAGTCAAATTTTAGGATTATCGATCTTTTAGTTATTTCGAATAACATGCAAAGGTTCAGGCACAACAAAAACAATATAGATTTAGAAGACACAACCTATGTGTCTGTAGTTTCCATCCCACTCACCTGGATATCCATGCAGAATGGCTCAGTCATGCACCATTGGTGGCTGGCTGACTTTGCTGACCGAAACACGAAGCTGAAATAATTATCAAAGCAGAATCAAAGATATGATGTTGGTACTGTGGCGGTACCAAAAAATACATGCAATGCAAATACAGACATTAACTCCGAGAAATGGTCCTCCAAATGACCAGAACTCCCAACTAATTTCTTAAATTCTTAAAAGAATTACAATTCTAAACCCTCAGGAATTATAGAACTGACACTAACTTACTAAAAATTACAAAACTAACTACATCAAAAAAATTATTCTAAAAAATACCAACAATGTATCTCGATTAATTCACAACATTTCCATTCAATCAAATCAACCTCTTAAACATAAATCTAACATCCATTCCAACAAATAACCTCAAAATTATGAAGATTTTCCACCTTCAAATTTGGATTTTCTTCACCCAAAGAAAATAATCATCAAATCATAATACCCAACTCGAATCAATGCATTTCTAACTCTAATAAACCAAAATATAACAAGAACAACTCTAAATATAACCAAAAAATCATTCAAAACTGAAACCCTACCTTCCCACAAACATATTTCGTCCAAACTCAAAAACCTCCAAAAATGAAGTTAAATCCTTACATTTCGGACCTCAACCAACTATAATATAACAATATTTAACTCCCATTCGAACAGAAACAAGCCAATTTGATCCTTACAAACAAATTCGGCCAAAACCCTAGATGGACAAATCTTACGTAAAATGATGAAAGGAAAATATTAGGAGTTTGATCTTACCTTAAAAAGTGTCAAGGAATTGAAGAGAGGCAATGGAAAACGTTGAGAATCAAATTTAAGAGTGAGAGAAACGAAGAAAGTGAGTAAAGGCCAAAGAGAGTCAGATGGAGGGTATTTATAGACCCAAGCACCAAAACGCAGCGTTTCACTTGAAAATAGCCTATTTTGGTCACATTTACGTGCATAGTACTTCATCTACGTATGTAGAAGAAGTCTTAAGTGCATAGATGATCCCACAACGTGCTTAGACGTGCATTTGTGAAACCCAAAAATTTCAGATCCAAGATCAACGTGCATAAGAGACCCTCTGCGCACGCAACAAACCTTCTACGTGCGTAGGGTGACACTTACGTGCGTAGAAGGATTCTAGCAGCTCCAACCCATTTATGCTTGATGATCTACTTGTGTAGCTGTCCTCTAACTAACATAGACAACCCTCTGGACGCATTTCATGCAAAAACTCTTACTTCTAACATATCTCTAACTTAGAAACAAAACTCCAATACTCCCAGAACAAATCTAACACCCCAAACTTGCAAATCATCATTGTTAGACATTCTTAATCATCAAAACATCACCTCGAATATCAAGAATCGCAATCGAACAAGTTCAATCGAAATCCAACAAGGTACATTAAAAGGCTTAATCGGAACGGGCGGCGTATTACACAACTGATTTTTAAAATCCCCATTATAGGTTTTTCCATTTTGATGTTTACTCATCTACAGCTATAAAAGACCTATTTTTATCCTTCCAGAATAAACATCACAACTCGCTAACATGCTCATTATATCTATGTAAAGCTCTAATAGGATTTAAGACAATTCTTTGAAAAATGCACTAATTTCTTACGTTCCAAATAAACCAGCATATCAGCAGGCACTGCTCCATTCCTTATTACACTCTTCCTTCTACGACATCCTTCACCATTCTTTGAAATTCTAAAAGTGAGTTGGATCAAGCATAATCCCCAAATTGCTACTCAACCATACAAGCTTAGCATGGTGGCATTCAACAAACATATGTTTGAAAGTTTCATGTTGTAAACATATTGGGCATTCCCTACTTCTTAAGAGACCTCTTTTATACAAATTCTCTACTATGGCTAACACATCTCTCATGATTCTCCACAAACAGTGTTGGTGCTTGGGAGTGACTTGTAGCCTCCATATGTGTTTCCATCTCATGATTCTCCACAAAGGCTTTAACCTTAATACAAGAGCCTTGGATAATAATTTGTAAATAACATTGAATAATGAGATGGGCTTAATGTTCTTAATGGATTCCAGATGGCTTAACTTGGGGATTAACACAATGTCAATCATATTGAAATCATTAAGTAACCTGCCATTGTATAGAAGCTATGAGCATCACACACCACATCCTCCTTTACAAGATGCCAATTGGTCTGGAAAAATGCTCCAAAGAACTCGTTAAGCCCTGGTGCCTTGGTGGGATTCATACTGAAAGAGGCACCTCCAACTTCTCTTCAGCGAAAAGCTTGGCCATGCATTCATTCATCTCTTATGTTACCAACTATAGGATGGACTCAATTATGTCATTTTCAACATAACCAGCAATACCATACTCATACAGTTAATGAAATAATTGCAAAACATGCTGTGCTAGTTGGGTTTTATCAACTAACCATTTATCATCACTTGTTTTCAAAGCTTGAATTTTGTTCCGTCTCCACTTGTGGACTGTAGTGGCGTGGTAAAAACTAGAATTTCCATCACGAATTTGAGCTAGTTGACCTAGGATTTTTGCCCCCAATGTAACTCGTCGTCTTTGTAATCTTCATTCAACAATTTAATCAATTTAACCTTCCTACCACTCGTACCATTTGATAACCCTTTCCTCTGTATCACATATAGCTCTTTGGTATATTTCTCCATTCTGATTCTACTGTTGGTGCAGCTTGTGCGTCTCCATTTTACTAAAGCACCCATACTCTGTCTCAATTTCTAAACTAGAACTAATTACAAAAATCCATTAACCCGTTTGCATCATTGCTCCTATACCACGTCTCTATATCATACCTTCTTCTCACAACAGACATTGTACCTTTTCGGTTTCAAAATTCTTTCTTTTTGAACAATAGGCAATGGTATGAATCCATTAATTCTCTATATTCCACCACTGAATTCAAGAAGCATGATAGCCAATCCAAGGTAGCCAAAGTCCTGTCTAGTCTCTCTCTCATATTTGCTTCCCTTCTCTATTATTAGTCATGTGAAGACATCACCTACAAGCCCAAATTGAATAGCTCACATTGCTGCAATGTATCATAAAAAAGCTCCGCTTATGGTTAATTTCGGGGAATAAAGCTTAGCATCTCCTCTTCCCACAGCTAGGTATTGAAGTCCCCCAGACACACCTATGGATTACTCTGCCTCATTCCATAAATAATTAATTGGCTCCATAACCCAAGCTGCTCCTCTTCTTTAGATGCCCCTTACACAAAAGATATATCCAATGCATAGTCTTTCTCCCGTACCATACAATAAACAAAGTTTATCGATTTTTCAAAATGACTAGTTGAATTTTCTTTAATCACTAGAAAGCTAATCCTTAACTATTTCCAATGGGTTCAACATAAGTAGACTTTTGAAATGGAAGACTCCTCCTTAAGACGTCTGTAGCACTCCTTGTTTTCCTCGTCTCTATAAGGAATTCCATGACCGGTTGATTTTTTTGGACTAGGTCCTAAATAGTCCAAACTGTCAAGGAGCAACCAAGTCTTTGACAATTTCATGCGAAAGTTATCATGGTGACTAGGGAGGCTTTGGGGCCGATTTCCTAGCCTTTTCACGATTATCATTATCAACAAAATCCTCTCTACTCTCTATTTCCAAGTCTACAATTATTTCCAGCCCCTTAAAAGGTTTTACCCCTATTAGGATATTTCCTCTATTTCTGGTTGTTCTCTGAATAGAGAGGAGCCTTCTGTTATTAGGCCCAACATTACTACCAGACTCACTCCCAATACAAATAGCCTCTTTTTATTTACCCCCTTAGCCCAAATCTTTTTATCTTGTTCCACTTCTGGCTCATTATCCCCAACCTTCATTTCAGCTGAACTCATATTTAGTAAAGCTTCTTTAACCTATAGGCTGGGCCTCTTTAGATTTGACCTAGTGTTTATTGACAACCCTCTTCTCCTTTAATTTAATCGGATTGTCCAGGAATAACAGTTGCAATTTATTGTCCTCAAAAGATGAAAAAACTGACACCTTATGTAACTTAGGATGTACGTTGTCCAGTAACAAAGGTCGTCCCTCAGGCACGTCTCTTAACATCTTATTATCCCCTGGTAGCCCCTAAACACTCCTGTTGGAAACCTCAAGCCCTATGCCGCCTCCTTTCTCCCTTTTCGAAGACTCTCCACCAGCTGATGACAATTTAACATCACTCCCCATGTATCGGATTTCCCTAACGTCGTTAGCCCCATTGTTAAAGGACTCTCACTGCATCTAATGGCTGCATTGGCTTCTAGATAACCCTCATTCCCCTCTCTGCAACCACAAGAACTTGTCCTCACATTCCTCTCAAGGTGCCCTATGAAGCCGCAATAATAACAGAAGTGTGGCAGCCTTTCATAGGAGACGTTGAGATGGTCTATACCTCCTTCTTCAACCCTTCCCTTAAGCTACAACCTCAAAGGTTTTAAGATATCCAGCTGGATCTCGATTGGCAAACTTTTCATCTATGCCCCTTTAGTAAAGTCTTATCAATTTCTGCATATTCTCTAAACAAAAGCCATAGAGAGAGTGCATTCTTAAGATTAATTTGGTCTAGTGGCAAGTTATGAATATGAATCCAGCACTGTGTTTTTATGAACTCCACATCCTTAAGACTCATGTTTCCTAGCTATTCTTTCGTCACTAACCAAATGGAATTGCATAACCAATGAGCACCTCAAAGAACTTTATGCTTATTAAAAGGATGATTGAACGTGAACTTAAGACATTTGGTTCCAATATTGACACCTAAAAGCTCATTCTTAGTCTTGAAGCTTTCTTCATAATTGTTTTCACCACTATTGCATTGTATTTTCTAGAGGCAAAAACTTTCCCCATAAAGGTTTTCTCCATATTTGGCTTTGCTTTCCCATTTTTCTTCAGTTTAACCACCTTCCCATCATCACATTAAAGTGTTGTTTTCTTGAGAAGATTGATCATTTGGTTGGGATCCATGACGCACTTTCGGGTTCAAGAAAGACAGTAAACAACTCATTATGGAGTGGTAATGTGAAGAGATTTTTGCTTTTTTTTTCTTGCATATTAGTGTGGGAAAAAACAATGCAGCACTATTAATGCTACCTCTACCACCATTAATGACTAGCTGCTGAAAATCTTAATGCTATTCATTGGCTGATATTGGCTCATAGTAACAACAATAAATTCAGGCAGTACTAGAATAAAAGTGAGACGTGGGGAATACTGATATGAAGAATAAGAATGTAGTCTAAAAGGTTGGTAAGAAGAGTTAATACTGTAGCTCAAATTTGGAATTGGGATAGGACGGTTCTAGCTTGAGAGAGAAACTCCAACTTAGGAGAAAAGTTTAACTAGTCATCATTTCAAATTTGAGAAATAGGGGTGCTTTAGTCACTCCTAAGCAAAATATAAGTGTTTATGCTAGTGAATCAAGAAGCAAAGTTGAGTTTATTGTAAGCAGATATTTCAATATGCTAATTATATCTTTAAAAACACCATATTCATTTTGTGTTATGATTTTTCTTGGATTTTTACAAAATCTGATTTTAAGATGTTACAAAGCCAAGTTATCGGAAATGAGAGAGCGCATATATGTGTTAGGTGGGAGGAGGAAGAAAAAGAAAATGAGTGGGCATAAGAAGATTGATGTATGATAAATTTACATAGATATTCAAGCATAAATAGATAGCATTTTGGCCCTAATTGTATTTAATTGTCCACGGATTTATATCATTTTCGTGTTTTGTGTAGGGTGAATGAGAATGAATGAAATGTGGATGAAAAGTGATGAAAAAAACGTGAAAATATGTTTTTAAAGTTGCAATATCAATAGAAGAAAACGCTAGAAAAATCAACTGAAAGGAAAAAAATTTCGTCGACACACCTAGGCCATGACCATGGCCACCTACTGCCCAAAATTTGATACACTTTGGCAAGTCAAAGAAGCACCATAGTCATGGAGGTAAGCACCATGGTCATGGTGTAGAAGACCACTTTAGGCAAAAGCAAACCATGGTCATGGCCCTGGAGGCCATGATCGTGATGATATGTAGAATGTAATAAAGAGAGAGAAAAAAGTGGTGACGAATGAGGACAAACTTGTGGGGACCACAATTTTGTAGAGAGTTTTGTCATGCTAAGGGGGTATAAATACATTCCTTATCACTTATTTGGGACATTTTTACATCATTTTACATTCTAAAAATTATAGTTTTTGCATTTCAAGCGAGAACTTTAATTTTTTAGAGTAAATCGAGGAGAAGGAAGAGAAAATCAATTACCTAAGGCTACTATATTTGGAATTCTTCATCAAAGATTATTGGGTTTTGTTTTCTTTAACTTTTCTTCTTTTGTATTTGAATATTTATGATATTTTTAATAGATTTCAATGCTTTTATTCTTTATTTAATTATGTTAGCTTAGATATTTAATTGGGGTGTAAAGATGTAGACTAAGGATGATGATTTTGCCATGCTATTGATTTGGCTTATTGTGTTTATTAATATTTTTTATTTATTGCCTTATTAGGTTGGTTTAATGAGTTGTTTAATGTGATTATGACTTAGATTGGCTACCTAGATTATAGTTCTAATAATTTTAGTTTATGGATTGAGAGATGAAGACTAAATGAGGCAACAATCATTAAATTTGTGAGGTTTAGGATATAAATATACCTTTACCCTTAAGGTATTCGATGAAATACACAATTAGCCTAATGACCTTAATTAACTTAACTGAGGCCGGAAGGATCCTCTTATTTAATGTAGGGATGGTTTAGATGACCTTGAGAGAGGCTTTAAACTAGCTTAGCGAAGAGAACACCCAACCTTAGATACCTTTCCATTAACTTAGCTAAATAGAATTCTCTAGCCGAAGTCTTGATGACCCAACAATTTTCTTTTATTGATTTTCACACTTTTATTTCTAGTTTTCATTGTTTGCCTTGTGTTTTATTTCAATTACTCAAAACCCAAAAACCAAACATTGTTTTACTTTTTTTATTTTATTTTTCGATCATAATTAATTCCTGCTCCCCAAGGATTCGATACCCGAGGATATACTTGAGAGTTAAAAACTACGATGGTTCTTGTGCACTTGCAAAGCATCATCAAAGATAAAGGTGGACAAGGAGCAGGAAGAAGAAAGAGGAGGAAGTCATGGAGTTGAGTTGGGATTGTGAGGAAGAGTGAGAGGTTAAAAAAGACAAAGAGAAGAGTTTTTGGCCCATGATATATATGTAAAAACAAAAGAATAAAAACAAAACAATAAACTATGTTAAAACAACCATAAAAATTAAAGAAAAATGACTCTCTGTACTCATCAAACTAAAGTTGAAAGACCACATACCATGTGAATTTTTTTATATGATAATATCTCAAATATTCTCTTTTAAGATAAACTTGAGTTCTTGAATCTGGCATTTTAAACTGTGTTGGATCTCGTTTAGAAGGCATAAATTTGAGTCAACTAAGTCAAGTTGAATGCCATCTAGAGGAAATTTATCCAAGTGGGTTTTAACCTACACTAGACCACATAAGTTCACGATAAAAATATTATGCATGTGTATAATTATCCTTTTTGAGTAGAGAGAATAATTTCTACCACGAGCCAATGTGAAACATTAAATGTTGATAAAAATTGCAAAAAATTAAAAGAAAAAACGGTAAATAGAGTAAAATTAACCTAGAGACGCCATAATTTGATAAACCTAAACACGTCACCAATCGTAGATTGCTACAGCAAAAAAGAAAGGTTTACGCTGCTTGTAACCCAGGGTCCCTGAAGTCGTCTTGCGGGACGTCTGCTCAGCATTTTTATTATTATTTTATTAAAGTCCCCAGTTCCTAGCCCCTCAGTTTTTTCATCTGTAACCCAGGGGCTACTTTAAGAGTCTCGCGGGACGCCTACTCAGCTTTTCACTAAACACAATTTAATTTTAATCTCCAACTTTTATCTACTACTTCATTTAATACTTTCTACCCCAAATTCATTAAAATAAAAGTGTTCATTCAAATAAAAATAATTCATTAAAATAAAAATATTACATTAAAATAAAAAATACATTAAAATAAATTTCATAATTTCTTAAAATAAAATAATAATACATGAAAATAAAATTCGGTATTATTCTTCACGATTGTTCCATAGATGCTCTACCAAATCCGCTCGGAGACGATAATGTTGCTCACGGTCACGAATATCGATGAACCTTTGCATATACATTGCAAAGTCGGATTGGCCTCCCTATGATTCATTCGCTTAATGACCGTCTCCTTCTCCTGTCCAGTTTGTCACGGCGTAGCCTCCGTCTTCAACGATCATGTTGTGTAATATGATACACGCGTACATTATATTTTTTTAATATGATGTCTGTAGTACAAACGTGCGAGTCCTCGTATAATCGCCCATCTTGCCTGGAGTACCCCGAAGGCTCTTTCGACGTCCTTTCTAGCCGACTCTTGCTTTGTTTGAATAAACTTTTTTTTATCCCCTGGGTAAGTAAATGTTTTAACAAATGTAGCCCATTCGAGATATATTCCGTTTCCCAGATAATACCCTTGGTTGTAGGTCGTACCATTTACGACGTATTCAACTGTAGGCGCCCTCCCTGTTAATACGTCGTTAAAGATAGACGATTGGTTCAGGACATTGATATCGTTGTTAGAGCCCGCCACCCCGTAATAGGTGTGCCAAATTCATAGTTCTGAGCTGGCCATAACCTCTAGTATAATCGTAGGATGTCCATGGTCACCTAGTG
This sequence comes from Flueggea neowawraea, assembly GCA_948243855.1. Taxonomy (NCBI): domain Eukaryota; kingdom Viridiplantae; phylum Streptophyta; class Magnoliopsida; order Malpighiales; family Phyllanthaceae; genus Flueggea; species Flueggea neowawraea. The sequence continues at coordinate 16,330 of CAODLS010880339.1, forward strand.
TATATTGCCCTTTCCAGACCGTTGGACAATTCCACCATGCCCAGTGCATACAATCAACGCTCCCGAGGATCCCTGAAAAGCCGTGTTGTTCTTCATGCATTGTGTGGAGTCGTTGAACATCGACAGTGGTCAGTTTTCTCAAATATCTGCTACCGAAAACTTCTACGACACACTGACAAAAATTCTTCAGACAATGGTTGGCAGTGGACTCACCGAGACATAAATATTCATCAAACAAATCACCAGAACAACCATATGCCAATTGTCGTATTGCAGCCGTGAATTTTTGAAGTGGTGAAAGACTAGGGAAACCAATCGCATCAAGGGTTTGACGAAAATAGTTGTAGTGATTTCTGACGGCCTCCACGATCCGCAAAAATAAATCCCTCCTCATACGAAACCTACGCCGAAAAATATCATCATTGTAGGTGGGATTTTCAGAAAAATAGTCATGAACTAACCGTTCGTGACCACCCACGCGATCTCGGTTAATATAGCATCTTGGTCTTTTTTCACGACGTCGACTGAAGGATTCATCATGTAGTATGGTTTTGTTGTACTAATTTCAACATATCTTCTTTAGTAGGATCATTCCAAATAGATTGCTTGAAGTTATCTCGATTTTTTTTGTACTCTTCATCATCAGAAGAGGAGGAAATATTTGCAAGTGCAAATTCTTTCAATGTTTTGTTTTTGTTGTTTGAAAAATAATCGGAAAAATCGTTGGGATCCATTGAAAAAATATTTGGAGAGAAATTTTGAGACTTGAGAGAGTTTGGGGGAGAGAAATGGGTGTTTGAAGTGAAAAATGATAAAAAAAAATATGTTTAGGGGGTATTTGTAGGAAAATGGGTAAAACTAGCTGTTAGGGACCAAAAGGGTATTTTTTTTGGCCCCTAACGGTACTCCAACAGTAATATTACTGTTGGAGTAAATCTAACCGTTTGATCAATCAGATCAAACGGTCAGATTTAAATACTTTTTAAAAAAAAGTAAATGTAAGGTGGGACCCGCGCCTAACAAATGTAGTTTGTCCTCCCGCAGGAGGACGAGCTACCCGACCGGGACGCGGTAACGCGTCCCAATCTAGGGGCTAGGAACGGTAGCCCCGTTCCTAGCCCCGTTGTACGCAATCTTAGAAGAAAGAAGTGGGTTATATATTTTTTATATTTTAAAATAAATTATTAAATCTCTTTTTAAAGTTATGAATTGTTATATTATTTAATTAGTTTCCAAAATTCACAATTTTCATCAATAAACGTTGTTGAAAATGCATGTTTGCATCCAATTGCTTGAAATGATAAAAGAAGAAACAAAGTTTAGCAAAATACATAATGATTCTTTGGAGTACACATGTTTCAAATTATGAAAAAAAGAAGTAGTAATTGAAAAAGAATAAAAGAATATGCGTTTGGTGTACACCAATAAAATTGTTAAACTAAATTGTATATATTAAGTGCATCTATAGGAGAAACAAATGTTATAATGAAAAAAAAAATTAACTAAGAGCTCATTTAGTTTGATGGATTTAGAATGTGACATTTCATTTGATTTGACAAGATTGATGCCAATTGTAAATATTTAGTGAAATTTCACATATCTCAATTATCTCTTTTTTTTTTTTAGATTTGAAATACCACATTTTAGGTAATAATATCAAGGATGATTCATTTTCCCAAAATATACTATTTTAAGATAATATTTTTCTATTATTAACCACATTCATTTTGTAATATTCAAAACTTATCCTCGACTCTATACATACTTAATCAATGTTATTTTCATATTTAGTATTAGAATTGATTATCAAAGTAACATTTAATTATCACTAAAATAAGTTGAGCTCATACTATATCTATTCAACTATTTCGGCTTCATTTATTTTTAGAAAAGAATATATCGACTATGAAGAAAAAATGTGCAAACAACCATATTAAAAAAAGGGGAAAAGAATTTCAAAAAAACTCTTCTAAATTAAACTGAATGACTACAATATCCACAACATCCACTACCACTATTCAATGTGATAATACTTTCCAACATAAAATTGTAAGGAAAAAAATGAAATTAGATACCAAACGGTTAGAATCCGTTTGTGACCCATGGACTAATATGTAATTTGGTTTAATAAGTGCTAAATTCTTATTAGTTGTAGGTGAGATATTATTTTTAGAATTGTTCTAAATTAATGAGTCATGTTGATGGACCATGACATAAGTTCAGTAGGAAATCCTAAACTGATCCTCTCTCTACCTATATAAGAGACTATTATTCTCCATCACATAAGACTGTCAGTACGAAACCCTAAGGAGGCAAGAAGAGAGAAACACAGTTTAGTCTTGCTCTCCTCATATTCGATTCTAGTCATGGAACAAGGTACACTTTCACTATTGATTACATGTTGTGTGGAAATTATAACGTTCTAAGATCTTAGGCATTATGTTTGATGCAGTATTATGATTAATTGGTTACTGCAATTAAGTTTTACATGTGGTATCAGAGCCCTAAGTTGAGAACATTAATAATTTTCCAATAACGATTCAATTCTTATTTTGTTCCGCTGCCGCTAAGTGAACTGAAAGATAGGATTTTGTGTTTCGGCAAAGTAGGGATTGCATCATCTCATTGATATACGACCGCATGATTTTATGAAATTGTTAATTAATTTAGGGATCCTGTTGGAATTGATTATTGAAAATGATTTGTCCTGCCTTGTTTAAGTGGGTACCGCATCAAATCAGTTGAGTAATGTAAACATTGTGTTATTAATTGACAAGTAATTGATTTGTGGTCGAGTTGAGATCATATCGAATTGATTGTGACCGAAGTATAGAAGATCTTATCTTGAGGGCCTGTAGGTGCAATAACAAGTATGGATTCCAAGTGATAATTGCTTGAAATTCCATGATGCCAATGTTTATTTAGTTCTGTTAATTGTTTTACAATACCAGGGTGCAATGATTGCATTGATCAAGGCATGGTATTAATGTCTAAATCCACTAGATATTTGATTAATTGAATTCAAGTGTACTGATTATATATTGCCAAGACTCATATGTTGCTATGAAGTTTGATTTGCAACCGTAAGAATTGTTACGGCATCAATTGAATATTGCAAATAATGGGATTTGCAGTACATTGTTAATAAATTACCGAAATATTATGATAATTAAATTCTCTTTAGCATGGGATTTGAATATTAATTTTCATCACTTAGTTAAAGCAGTATATGTGAATGTATTTAATTTGATGAAGTTGAATTGATGCTTGCGTATATTTGCTATTATGAATTATTATTTGTTGATATCTTTAATAAATTAAAGTTTATTATTTAATTTGATGTTCATATTAAAGATAATTTGTTAGTCACGAAAGTGGCCAAATTAGAAAGTGTTTGTGAATATCGAATTAAATATTATTCGGTTATCCATGATTATGTGATGCTAATAAATGACATGATGATATATTTAGTTAGTTCTTTTTATATTCATGAGCATGATTGTAGTTAATTAGTATGCTTATTTAGATGTGTTTAGTATATCCAAAGATAGCAAGCATGTGTAAGTAGAGTATACGTAATTACCAATTATGTTATTATTAATCATCAATTATAGCTATTTGTATGTTGTTTGTTTTGCCTAAAGGAGAACTTTCAATACACATTTTTTTATCTGAAAAAGTTGGAGTCATTGGAATCAGTGGTGTATCATAACATCCCAACTAGATTGACAGCTCATTAGCACCTGCATCTCTTCCTGTGCTCAAAAATACTATTAATCATAAAATGAAAATCCATACAAAAGTTTGAAATTAGAGAATACCTAAAGCAGTAGTTCTCCCTGAAAGAAAACCCCCCATAAACCAGACGGTTACAAAAACTTAGAAAAGTAGGCCACCAATGGAATCCAAAGTTATGGGCACCGAAATTAGCCAGACAATCCGCAACCCAGTTCCCCTCTCTGAACAAATGGGATACTACGATATTCATATAAAACTTTCAATATACATGAATTGTTGAATGATGTTTGAATCTGTATTAATTATGAGCATTTGATATTTGCAATGACTGGTTATGTTGCTCTTCATTCGCAAGCTATGTCGATGATTAAGTTTAATGGGCTCAATTTCATAGAATGGTCCGAAAAAATTCAGTTTCACTTAGGTGTTCTGAATCTTGATTTGACACTTGTGACTGCAAAGCCCGTTGCTCTGATTGATACTAGTAGCGCTGATGAACTATCTTTCCATGAAGCTTGGGAAAGATCTAATAGACTGAGCTTAATGTTTATGTGAATGACTATAACTAGCAACATTAAGGCTACAATTCCCAATACTGAAAATGCTAGGGAATTCTTAAAGTCTATAAAGAACATCTCTAAATCTGAAAGTGATGATAAGTCACGTGCTGAAACATTAATGGATATGTTAACCACCATTAAGTTTGATGGTTCTCATTCTACGCATGAACATGTGACTAAAATGATCAATACAACAACAAAATTAAAGTCCATTGGAATGGAAGTGGGTGAAAAGTTCCTTGTGCAATATAATAAACTCGTTGCCTTCCGAATATGGACCATTCCAAATGATTTATAATACTATAAAGGATGAATGGATTGTGAATGAATTGCACAATATGTTTATTCAAGAGGAAACGAGACATAAGAAATAAGGTATCCACTATGTTAATCTCATGGGGCAGAAAGGAGCTATCAAGAAGCCCAGTAAGAAGAAAAATAAGAGTGTCCAAAAGACAAATAATGTTAATGGGGCATTTAATTCAATCAAGAAAAAGGAACCAAAAGGTGTGAAGTGTCATTTCTGTAAAAAGTTAGGACACTTCCAGAAAGATTGCCAAAAACAAAAGGCATGGTTCGAAAAGAAAGGTAAGCCTAGTGCTTTTGTATGTTTCGAATCAAATTTGGTAGAAGTTCCTTCTAATACTTGGTGGATTGATTATGCATGTACCACTCATATTACTAATGTGATGCAGGGATTCCTTACGACCCAAACCATAAAGCCTAATGAAAAGTTTGTTTTTATGGGAAATCGAGTCAAAGCTCTAGTTGAAGCTATTAATTAGAACCTACCGTTTGATTTTAGATATTGGAAACCATTAGGACTTTCTTCAAACTCTTTATGTTCCTTCCATTTCCCTAAATTTAGTTTATTTGTCTAAACTTGATGCATCTAGATATTCTTTCAAAATTGGGAATGGATGCTTTAGTTTGTCTAAACACAACTCATTTATTGGTTCTGGTGTTCTTTATGATGGCTTATATAAACTAAAGCTTGACAACCTTTTCTATAAATCCTTGTTGACCTTGCATCACAGTATTGAAAGTAAGCGTGGTTTAGGAAATGAAAGTTCAACTTACTTGTGGCATAAATGATTGGGTCACATATCCAAAGAAAGAATGACAAGATTAGTAAAGAATGAAATCCTTCCAAAATTGGATTTTACTGATCTTGATATGTGTGGATTGTATTAAAGGAAAACACACAAATAAGAAAGTTGCCACAAGAAGCACACAACTCCTTGAAATAATACACACTGATATTTTTGGGCCTTTCGACGTTTCATCATTTAATGGAGAAAAATATTTCATCACCTTTATTAATGATTTTTTGCGTTATGGTTATGTCTATTTGTTGCATGAAAAATCTCAATCAGTGAATGCTTTAGAAGTGTTCATTAACGAATTTGAGAGACAATTAGACAAAATTGTGAAAATTGTCAAGTTTGACAGAGGTGGTGAATATTATGAAAAGTATGATGAAACAGGTCAAAATCCTGGTCCATTTGCTAAGTTCCTTGAAAGTCGTGGTATATGTGCTTAATACACAATGCCAGGAACACCGCAACAAAATGGTGTTGCAGAAAGGTATAATCGTACTTTAATGGATATGGTTAGAAGTATGATGAGTAATTCTTCTTTATCCTTATCATTGTGGATGTATGCATTAAGAACTGTCGTGTTCTTGTTAAATAGGATTCCTAGTAAGGCAGTTCCAAAGACTCCTTTTGAACTGTGGACTGGAAGGAGACCTAGCTTAAGGCACCTACATGTTTGGGGTTGTCCGGCAGAAATAAGAATTTACAATCCACATGGGAAGAAATTGGATTCAAGAGCAACTAGTGGATTTTTCATTGGCTGTCCAGAAAGTCTAAAGGGTATAGGTTCTACTGTCCTAACCACAGTACGAGAATTGTTGAAACTGGAAATGCTAGTTTCATTGAAAATGGCGAAGTCAGTGGGAGTACTATGGAATCACGTAAAGTAGAAATTCAAGAATTTAAAGTGTAAATCCTTTTGGCTATAACTTCGTATGAAGTTTTGGTTCCTCCACATGTTGGGATTGATCATGTGCAAGACAAACATATGAATGATGATGCTCTACAGAATGAAGTCATTAACAATGATCCTGTAATGGATGAACCACAAGGAGTAGCATTAAGAAGATCTCAAAGAGAAAGGAGATATGCTATCTCAAATGATTATTTGGTTTATCTACAAGAGTTAGAAAATGACTTGAGTATAGATAATGATCCATTTTCGTCTCCACAAGCCATGTAAAGTGAAAATTTTGTGGAATGGTTTGATGCCATGAAAGATGAGTTAAAATCCATGGAAACCAATGGAGTCTGGGAACTCGTTCAATTGCCTAAAGGTTGTAAAACAGTCGGTTGTAAGTGGCTATTTGTAACCAAACGTGATGCAAAAGGCAAAATCACACGACGTAAATCCAGACTCGTTGCCAAGGGTTTCACTCAAAAAGATGGTATCGACTATAATGAAACATTTTCTCCAGTTTTGAAAAAGGTCTCAATTAGAATTGTTATAGCTTTGATAGCCCACTATGATTTGGAGCTCCATCAAATGGATATGAAAACTGCCTTTTTGAATGAAGACTTGGAAGAAGAAATTTATATGGACTAACCAGATGGGTTTATGGTGGAAGGAAAAGAGCATATGGTGTGTAAACTTAAGAAGTCGATATATGGACTAAAGTAAGCTTCCAGACAACGGTGTTTTAAGTTTATAATACCATTACTTCCTTTGGATTTAAAGAAAATATCATTGATCGATGTATATATCTAAATATTCCACAATAGATCACAAGGATTATTAGGATTGTCTCAGAAAGCTTATATCAACAAAGTTTTAGAGAAATTTAAGATGGAGAGACGCTCTGCAGGTGTTGTTCCAATTCAGAAAGGAGATAAATTTAGCCTTGAGCAATGCCCAAGGAATGAATTGGAACGCAAAGAAATGGAAAGAATTCCTTATTCATCTGTTGTTGGGAGCTTAAGGTACATACATACTTGTACCAGACCAGACATCAGTTTTGTCGTAGAAATGTTGGGAAGATATCAAAGTAATCCAAGAATGATTCACCGGAAAGCTGCAAAGAAAGTATTGGGATACTTGCAAGGGACAAAAGATCGCATGCTCACTTACAGAAAATCTGATCATCTAGAGGTGATTGAATATGCAGATTCAGATTCGTTGGATGTGCTGATACCAGAAAATCTACATTTGGCTATTTGTTACTTCTAGCAGGAGGAGCAATCTCATGGAAAAAGTGCAAAGCAGTCTATCATTATTGCATTCACTATGGAAGCTGAGTTTGTAGCATGCTTTGAGGCTACCGTTCATGCTTTATGGCTGCGGAACTATGTTTCAGGACTTGGAATTGTTGATAGTATTGCAAAGCCACTGAAAATTTATTGTGATAATTCAACAACAATCTTCTTTTCAAGAAATGACAAGTATTCAAAGGGTACTAAGCATATGGAAATTAAATACTTGTCTGTTAAAGAAGAAGTTCAGAAACAAAGAATGTCAATTGAGCACATTAGCACCAATCTTATGGTTGCAGATCCTTTGACAAAGGGATTACAAACAAAGACATTTAAGGAACATGTCGAAAGACTGGGCATTATCAAGTACCATTAAGAATATATTAATGATGTTTGTGCATTTTGATTATTTGACACTCTAAGATCAATGAAGTATTGTTTCTGATTTTAATACCCTATTTTATGATTGTTTGTATATAAATTTTTGATTAATATGGGTATTATAATGTCGTCTTATTAAAAGACATTATCCTTGGACCATTATGGCATATATCTCATAATGTATCATGTTATGTCTTGAGCTAATACAGTAATACATAGAAGGAAATATGTTAGGTTAGTTGACGTACAACCGCTATGATCCTTATTAGTATTTTGCTTAACAATGGTTGATATTATGACCAATGTACTAAAGGATTTAGCATTCACTATGCATATTATGTCATTATTAAACCAATATGATCTTCCACGGGCTAAGTGGGAGAATGTTAGAATCCGTATGTGGCTCATGGACTAATATGTAATTTGGTTTAATAAGTGCTAAATTCTTATTGGTTGTAGGTTAGATATTATTTTAGAGTTGTTCTAAACTAATTAGTCATGTTAATGGACTATGACATAAGCCCACTAAGAAACCCTAAATTTGTCCTCTCTCTACCTATATAAGAGACGGTTATTCTCTGTCACATAATACTGTTAGTACGAAAATCCTAAAGAGGCAAGGAGAGAGAGAAACAATTTAGTCTTGCTCTTGTTCGTGGTGGTTTGTTCAGATTCGATTATAGTCATAGAACAAGGTATGCTTCCGCTTTTAATTACGTGTTATATGAAAATTATAATGTTCTAAGATCCTAGGCATTATGTTTTATGTATTATTAAAATTAACCGTTACTGCAATCATGTTTTACACTCTAAGCATTTGACATTTCTCGGGTTTTGATGGACAAAGCAGACGAAAAGAATTTGACAAAACAGTTATATTCTTCCTCCAACTAGAGACATATTGAAGCATAGACTTTATTTCCACGTCCCAGGAAATCATTATATATCTCCCATAGTGTGTGCTGCTCATTGAAATTAAAAAAAAAAAATCTGTGAATGAAATACTAACTCTTATTGTTCAGATCTCATTGCAAGAATGTGACACCATATATATACAAGTACCAACACAAACGATTATAGAGCAGATTAAACAGATAATTTAATTCAAGAAATTTGAAAATGCAGTGAACACAATAATTCAAACTTTTTCAGGTTTACATCTATTTTAATTTTGTAGTTTTAACACAGGATGAAGATATCTCACTAGGAAAAACCAAAAGAACTTAGAGTTGATGTAACCTTCAATCAAATGCTCAAATGAAATCACCAAGTGGCAAGCCATAACACTTATTTTAACCTAAAACAGTTGTCCAAATGGGCACTTATAGAATTAAACAAAAACAAATCACCAAGTGGCAAGCCATAAAGTTGGAAAACTCTCACATGCTAACAAGATCAATGAAATCTTCCTTCACCAGTAAAGCTCTAAGCTTATAGAGTCCAAATGGAACAGGACTATTTACTTCTAGTCGCTTATAATATTGGAACTTAAAGCCAAGAATTTGTGAAGCATGAGACTGCAAACAAAAAAGAAAATATCAGAAAAATGAAACATTCATTGTTTTAATATCAGAAAGTAAAAATACCAAAAGCAACATTATCAGCAACTCCATACCTTGGGGAAAATGGGAATCAACTCCAAGAAGACACTGTTATCAGGCTGAAGTTCAAAACAATCTAAAATCTGAAGAACCAGGGAGTAATTTCAATTCAAGAATGAACCCTCGAAACCCGAATTACTTTAGCAACAAGTAAAAGGGCAAACTTACTATATCAAAAACACGGTTTGGATCCAGATCAAAATGTCCAATTAGCGACTGCAGAAGAATTGCATAAATAAGACCAAAAGGTAATAAAATACAACAAAAGGCATGTAATATAAAGCTGAAGATGAAGGATAACCTTAATAATGCCTATTGTCGCTATGGATGCATTTTCTGTTGTGCCTTCAGAACCACGGCAGAGAAGAGTAACCTGCAAATATCATGGAACAACAACTACCACCATAACCTGACCGCCAAAAAGTGCTTCAAATTCAATAATCCACAATCAAAAAACATATTAAGCATTTGAATTAGGTGGCAACAGGAGAAAAAAAAAGTGCGTCCGCACAACATCTGAGCAAATATAGAAAGATGGATGACACATCGAAAAATCCGAGTTTCATACAAAAATGTAATTTTGGACCTTTACTTTACCATTTTCTGTCAAAACATCTGAACTTCATGGACCTAATAACATTATACTTTGACTGGACAGACAACAGAAACCTATTAGACAACAGGCACTCGTAGGTCTAATTTAAGTATAGCTCATGAATTAAACTCCCGTGCATAAACTCCACAGCTGCACAATCTTTCCAATCTCCAGACCACACCACCAACACCTATATCCACATAGATGAAAGTACCATGCAAGGCAAGTCTAAGTCCATCTCAAGAAAGAAATTGGTTCAAATTCTCAAATGGATAAGTCAATAGCAAAATAACTTATGGTCCATCAATATGTCAAAAAGCAGCTGTTCTTTAGAACAAGTTTACTGCAGTTAATCAATATTTCAAAGAGCATAATCTTCATCAGATTTTCACAAACCAAAGTGCAGAACTAGCAATTGCTTGATACTAAAATTTACTTCACTAGTGAGATGATTAATTCTGTAGCATAAACAACGACAATTACTTCCCTAGTGAGATCTACCACCGTTGTCTATTTGAAAAAAAGCAATTTATTAGCTCTCAACACATTTATGTCATCCTGTTCATGAATTTCTGTTTCATGCCCCAAACAAGTTGAGCAAACTAAACCACGCAAATATCTTAAAGCAAGTAGTTCTGGAAGCACAAATTGGTGAAGGAATAAACTAATTATTGTACCAGTTTGGCATAGCCCTCACTCTCTTCTCGAAGAAGGTTAAATTTTGTTTGTTGATAGAGAAGCCGAGTGTTTACTCTGACCTGAAATTAACAAAAGTATGTCACTTTCTAGAAAAGAGTGAATTTGCTAAAATCTCAAATAATAACAGACACCAATGTAAATACGCTGATTGATAATCTAACTAAAAAATGCCAATAGCTGAAAAAAATACATACGCACTCTTCAAATTATCAATGCATGCCATGCCAATACACAAACTTCTGCCCTAACAAAAGTACTTCAATTTTCCAACCTTTCCGAGGCAAAGATTATGATCATCGTCGCTTTCACAAATTTTTTAATTCTACCAAAACCTAAATCCCATTCATGATCAACAATCACTAAATAATAGCATTCATGAAACAATAACAGGACCATGATGGTTAAAAATTTATAGAGATCAACACAAGGATCCAGGCTCTATTTATAACAATGCATTGCTATAATTTACCTCTTTCCCCTTCAACTCTTGAGCCTTTATCTTTATCATTTCTGCCTCCCACAGAAACTCCTCCTGCAATAAAAATGACCACAACAATAAGCATTTTTCTTCCTCTACTATTTCTTCCCTTCATAAAAGGTGAACATTACTAAAAGTCTTCATGGATACCAATGGGCTTATAGCTCATTGGTATTGGAGTCAACTCTAGCACCAAAAAGAAGTGAGTTCTATTCCCGGTGAGAGCAAATAAAATGGCTCATAAAAAAAAAGTCATCAAGGAAGTCAAACATGTATGTGCAAAGAAAACCTTTCATAAAAAAAAAAAAAGAAACAAAGAGACATAACTTACCTCACAACGCTCTTGGAAAAGCCTTAATGATACCAATGCAGAATCAACTAACCATTTAGCCTAGAAGGGAACAAAGAATTACATGACAATGAAGAAAGGAAACTGAGATAGACAGTAACAAATCATACATATTTGCATGTATCCGAACTACAAAACCCATTGATATATTTTGAATGGTGAAGCCCCTTGTCTTTTACCCAAAACTAACAAAAGAGTAGAAGCACACATTACAGATATATTTTGAATGGTGAAGCTCCTGGTTTTCTACCCCAAACTAACAAAAAAGTAGAAGCACATACTATGGTTATATGGCAAAGGAGCCAATCTCAACAACACTAAGCATCAGTTATATTTCTTGGAATTTAGGATCAAAGGCAGCCTCTAATCTTTTTTGCTTCCTCTTTTATTTTTTTTCTTTTTCAACACCCATGGTCTGACACGAAAGTATAGCATGCAGGTAAACACGTATGTAATAAAATCTAAACCACCATAGATGACAGACGATACAGGGGGAAAAAAAACTGAATCAATCATATGCCCCCTACTCTTAAGATGCATCTGTGCAGAGGGAAACATTATTTACAATGCTAAGTTTACAAAATTCATAAATTTGTAAAATTTATTCAAGATTTTGGAAAGCTAAAATTTTTAGTGTGCTAATAAAAGGAAAACAAAGAAAATTTTTCCTGCATGAAATCAAATAATAGTTACATTCAAGTTTAAATCACTGAAAAAAATAGCACAAATACACTAGCCATTGATTGAACAAATAAAAACTAACTAGCAAATATGCAGTTTAAAAGCACAAAAATAAGGTCATGAAACTCACCAACTTAATCAGACGAGATCGTTGCTCCCCAGAAATCATAAGCTGAAAAAAAAGCAAAAAAAAAAGATGAATGATTAATTCTGAAAATTCTAAACTGTAAGCACGTATATAGAATAGTAAAATAAAACAATAGCACCAAAAATTTCACAATTATGCCTATAATTTTTGGTCATTAGAGCCAACATTAAAGTTTCATTGATCATATACACTTCACCCGTTAATTCTCCACCACTTTCAAGCTATAATATTGGAGCTAGACAAATAGCAGCATCAGATTGCAGGAGCTAACTTTTAGCTTCTCCAAAGCAATAAACAAGTTCCGTATAAGGAACAACCATTCGATTGTTGAAAACAATCTCGCATGCTTCCATTAAGAAGAAATGCCAAAGCTTCAACTCAGGGACAAACATACATGCTGAGGCCAAGATAATATCGTGCACATTCATTAAAGAACCTAGCATCACTATAGTAACAGACGATCAAAAATAAAACTCACATCATGAGCCATTTGAGCAATAATATCAGCAAAAGTGGAGCCCAAATCTTCGCCAGACGCTGCATCCAAAAATTCTACAGATTGCAACGCTACCTTACACTTCTGAACCAGTAATTCTCCCCGAACCTACAAAAAAGAAAAAGATAATCAAAATGAAAAAAAAAAGTGCACGTCCATAAATTTTCACGAAACAAAGCAGCAAGCTGAAGCAACAATACCACAGTCCAGCAGAGCTCGTATAGGAAGCGAAGCATGGGGATGGGATCTGCCACACGGAAGCCGGTGCTCCCGCTCTTCCATTCGCGGAGGCATTCTTCGGTGACGTGGACACACGTCATTGGAGGTAGAGACATGATTGTGTCTGAGACAGGAAACCCTAAGTGGAGATTTTCGAGAAGTGTGCTTTTTTGTATGGGACGAGAAAGGTGGAGTTAGGTAGGGGATGGGGAGAGTGAGAGAGTTATTAGTAAAGGGAATTTCATTAGCGAGAGTGAGAAGACTGGAAGAGGAATTAGGGTTTCTATAGAGATTCGAAAGGGGTTTGGAGTTGGAATTTGGAAGGAAGACAGGGAAACAGAAGGTATCTGCTATTTTTTTCTATTTATTTTTCTCCTTCGCGGTGCTTTTGGAAATCATAAATAATTTACCTAAATAATTGTTCGACAAATTTACCACTCAAATTTCATAAATTATAAGCATATTATGCCAAATTTTTGTGTTTACCATACCGGCGCATATCATTCACGCGCCTCCAGTAGTGTGTGGGCTCCTACCACTAAAAAAATTTAAAAATCATATAAATTGAAAAATCATATATTAGTTGAATATCATTTAATTACTGCTTAGATACCAAAATAAAAATATACGGATTTAATTGAAGCCGTTTGAATTGTTATTTCTATACCAAAATAATATTTCATACAACTATTGAAAACTAAAATAATTATATATTAATTGAATATTATTTGAATACTGCTTTGATACCAAATAAAAATATAAGAATCTGATTGAAACCGTTTGACTAGTTATGTGTATGCCAAAATAACATTTCATAAAACTATTGAAAATCAATCCGAAAAAACTATTGAAAACCAAAATAATAACATTTTATGGGTTTGATTGAACACCTAAATAATAAAGATTGGAAACATTTTGAATATTGTTTAGATACCCAAATAACAGTACATGGATCTAAACAAAAATCGATTGAATAAAGATTAAATATCATTTGAATATTTTTTAGATACCAAAATAGCATTTCATAGATCTATTTGGAAGCTAAAATAATGACATTTTATGAATCTGATTAAATACTAAAATAATATAGATTGAAAGCCGGTTGAATATTGTTTGAATAAAGTTTAGATACCAAAATAACATTATATGAATTTGATTTAGTATCAATTGTATACCAAAAGATTAAAAAACTATTAAAAACAAAAAGGCAAATATATGTATAGAATGACCAAGTGAATATCAATTAACATTCTTCG
>CAODLS010880359.1:0-17349 GCA_948243855.1 Flueggea neowawraea
AGGTATCGAACTGGTTTATTAATGCAAGAGTGAGGCTGTGGAAACCTATGGTGGAAGAAATGTACTTGGAAGAATTGAAAGAACAAGACGACAACATGGCTTCCTCCGATGGTGTCAGCAATGATCTTGATGATAACAACAACAACAATAACAATCGACTGAATCATAAAAACATTTCATCAACTGATAAAAAACCAACGGCTGATCAACTGGTTCGAATCGATTCGGAGTGCTTGTCGTCCATCATCACCACTGCTAATAACCCAGATAAGAATGACACTTCAAGGAGCAACAAAGCTTTCCAAAACCACCATCACTTGCATCATCACCAAAATCAGAATTTTGGGACTTACATGGAATTGGATTTCTCATCTTACAATCACCAAGCTGGCGGCGGGGTCTCTTATGGAAATGATCACAGCTCTAGTCACCAAAATTTCAACGGTGGTAGTGGTGGAGGTGTCTCATTGACGTTAGGGTTACAACAACATGGAGGGAGTGGTGTGAGTTTAGCATTTTCTCAGGCCTCTCAAAGCTCACTTTTTTACTCTAGGGACCAAATTGAATATTGCCAACCAGTTCAGTACTCACTTCTAGATGCTGAAGGACAAAATTTGCCATATAGAAATTTGATGGGTGCTCAATTGTTGCATGACTTGGCTGGATGAGGTTGACTAAGAAAAGTATGCAGATCGTACGGTCTTGATGGCATAATCAAAGGATGATGATGAGGGTTGAAGTTGTAGTAGTTTAGGTATAAAAGATAAATTAATTAATACTCTATACATATACATGAAAATTCATATATAGGTGGTGAAGAAAGATTACTTTTTGTTGGGAGTTAGTTATAATTCCACAGCTAGAAATTGTTTTGCATTTTTTTTTGTTTTTCTTTCCTTTCTATTGCAAAAGAACATGTTTTTATTTATTTTAAGGGTAATTGGAAATGGAAGTGATTGATGCAAGGTTATAAACATATTGTGTTTTTGTTTTTCCTTATTTGAGTAAGACTATTTTTTTTTTCAAATAATTATCATGTTTTGCAAGTTTTGAAAAAACAATTGTGGAAAAATAATAGAGTTCCTCATTCTTTAATAAAAAATTTTTGAGTTCAAACCTTTCTTGAGTACAAGAAAATTATAAAAACTCATGAAGAGAGCTTTGTCACTTACAAGAGTTTTACTTATCGTAAATCAAAATTAATCAAATATCAAAATATATCTATATATTAAGTAAGTCAATAAAAGAAAAAAGCTAAGCAAATATCTCTCTCTTGCTCTCCCTTAGTGATTGCCTTACAAGGTGGTGTGATTGAATCATTTGTGGCTCTTGTCTAAATTGTTGTTTTGATCTTATAAAGAGGCTAATATCTAGATATTATTCTTATTTATTAGTTTTGGAATTTTGGGTTTTCTATGAAGACAAATTAAGTTAAAAAACACAAATTGGTTGGGTCCTTATTAGTTTGGAGATTAAGACAATTCCAATACAAATTACAAAATATCATATTCATGGGTTTAGAGAGTGGTCCTAATTGATCACATTGATGAACATGATTTTTTATGGCACATTAGAATTTGGGTTTTGCTTTTATGATTTGTCAACTTTGGCATGGTTTATGCTACTGCTTTTATTCTTCGAAAGTTGCCTTTATTAACTGCCTTTTTTTTGGGTGGTGTACTATTCATTTTCAGCATTGTGTTTTCTACGACTAAAATAATCGTCCAACTTCTCCATTCTTGCTTTAATTTCTACGTCGTTTTTTGATTCTATCTATATGGAATCGCATATATGTACTATTTTTCTTTCTCTTGTTAAAAAATTTCAAATTTACCAATTAAAGTACTTGGATACATGCATCATCCAAGTACTATCAATCCTTGATTTAACTCAATCAGTATGTGTTGGTGTTAAGTCGTCTCTAATATTAAAATAATTTAGAATTTAATTTGTAATAATAGTTAAAGTATTATAAACGTGTAAAGGTTGAACTTTTCTACGTTAAAAAAAAAATGGGTTGTTATCCTCTTCGTTATCACTTCATCCAATTTCCAATTCAACAAACTTGTAGCTAATTAAATCTACGTTTATGAGTACGCATTGTAATTTATAACCTATTTTGTTGTCAAAGGATAATAATTTTCTTGTTCTTAATTAGCCGATCCACTTGTACATAAGTTAAGTCCTTTTTTCGCATTTTTCTCAATAAATTTATCTATAGGAAAATTCAAAATTTTTGTGCTTCTCAAACTCTTAGACCAATCTATGATTAAACAAGTGTTTACTTAATTTTCTTTTGTACTTAGTAATTTTTTTCGTACTTAACTTAATAAATGCTACATCATTATTTAACAAATTTTTATCGTGGAATAAATTAATAGGGACCATAATTGATGAAATTTTTGAATGATTGAGTATAAAACTAGTAAAAAAAATTTAAAGGCAAATTAGCATTGATAATGATTATAAAGTTCGAACTTATAATATTATTATTTATTTTTATTGGTCAAAAATAATATTATTATTTAGTTTCCTCAAGCATTTGCTTATGTAATATGACACATGAACTTAATAGTGTCAGCTAGACACTGTCATATCTTATCCACACTTAACAAAGCGAGCCTTCTATAAAGGATAAACATTTTAAAGATTTTTTTTTAAAATGAAATTAGCAGAACCAAAACTTGGACATTTTAATGTCATAATTGTGAGAAAAATTTAAAACCTAAAGCTAATTAAACATATATAAAGATTAGAAATATAGGGCGTGAAAATTCTAGGGAAGTGAGCGGCTGAATTACCGTCTATCGATGATGTTGATTGATTATTGATCCTAGAATGTGGTCATGTTCGTTGTTCAACCATTCAAATCTTGAACTAAAGTAACGTAATTGCAATCTTGACAATGACGTGTTGAGAACAAATAAATTAGATTTCTTAATCCTCAAAGTGAAACCATAAATAAATAAATTTCAAGTCAATGCATTCACTTAGATTTCACGTCATCTTAACCTTAGTTCTAGAGATTAGTTACTGCCCAAAAAGGCAATTTTGTTCAATCAAAAGTAGCCAATGAATTTTTCTCAAAACTGGACGTTGCACCTCTATTTTAGCACCTTATTTGATTGAAAAACTCACTGTGGAAAGTCATGCAACTTATAATTTATTTTAATTTTCCGAAAAAAATTTAAAAATATAGTAATTAAAGAGACTAAAAACTCAATGAATTTAAATTTCTTTTAATTTTATACTTTTGTTTAATTAAACGAAAAAAATTTATACTTCGTAAACGTCTTACATGTTTGTAATGTTCATCGAGTAATTTGTCAATTTGTGGGAATCAACTATTAGAAAGGAAGTAGTTCGGCTAATAATTAAGTAATAATTTATAGGTTAAGTTTTGGATTCAAATCTAATACAAAGACTAAAAAAGTACTTCTAGAATGGAAAGCATATGCATTTACATAGTTTTTTTTTTTACAACTCTAACGTCTTTTTTTACCAAGCAACTCTAATTTTGTTGTTGTAGAGTTTTTCTTTTCAATATAGTTTTTTCAAATGCATTCACATGTATATCCGCTTATGTGAAATTTCTTCTAATCAAGCTTCTTTTTTTTTTTCATTTTATTTTATTTATAACAGGAACACTATATATATAAAAGTATGATACGTTGCATTATTATGTGCATGGCACTGTGACAGCAGAATAATTCATATTAATATTATTCGATGCATTCTAAAGTGGAAAAAACTTTTTAGTCGTTTTTTTTTGATTTGATAGATATACGGAAGAGTCTCTGTTTTTTCTTAAACTAAAGATAAAAGTCTCTGGCTAAAAATAGACTAGCCTCGTTGTGGTTGTTTTAATAGTAAAAAGACGGGTGATACTACAATGGAGATTCTTAAAACAAGTTTTTATTGAGGACTCTTTTAATAAATTAAGTAATTGATATCCAAATTAAGTAACTCTAGCAATAATTAAATAATAATTATGGTTACTTAATTTACTTCAAAATTAAGTAACCGATTAAAATTAAGTAATTAATCAAATTAAGTAACTGGTAGCCAAATTAAGTAACGAAATCTAAAATTAAGTAACTTTTAGAACTAAAATTACGTAACTGAGACTAGAATTAAGTAACTCGAGTCCTCAATGAGGACTCTTTTTAGGAGTTCTCACTATAGTACCACCCTAAAAAGACCATTCCTATGTCTTAAAGACGTGAGTTCGAATAGACAACATTATAAATGCAGAAAAAATTAAATGATGTTTAAAAGTATTGGTGAGTTAATTTTTTATAAATTCACCGATATAAAAGTTGTGAATGAAGAAGTTGGAAATTTGTTCTTCAGAGTTAGTACTACCAAATAAGGCCGGGATTTTAAAACATATATAACACTTTTTGAAACTAATTGCAGATAAAACACCCTATTATAGTCTCTTTCATCTATTGATAATATTACAATACTATTTACAATTTGAAGACACAAGTGAACAAATATGATTTATCTACAATTCAGGAGATAAAAAGGCATATATATCTAACTGCCAATCACCATTCATGGTGGAGATAAAATAGGAGCAATAAAATGTCCCCAAATTTTTTTTAAAAAAATCCGTAACTGCCTTATAAAAAAGAACTTCACTCCTCCATAAATATAGGATATTCCTAGTAGTGATATTGCTAGTATATTGTTTTATTACTAAAATAAGATATTCTTAGTAGTGATATGGCTGGTATATAGCTTTATTACTAGAATATATATTATGTTTTCTGAATTTTTTTTATTTGAGGTATGATTTCTTAAATTTTTAGTCTCACAATACTTGTATATTTAGCAAATATTACGAAGATATTCATTATTAAATGTATTATCTCGAGGATATTCGTTGTATTATTGTTTGCTTTCAATGAACAAAAATTTCCATTTATTAAAAGTATTGCGAAAGGGATATAATGTGAAGCAGCTCGTCAACAACTTTGAATAATGCCACCAATTGTAAAAGATCACTTGTATATCAAAAATAAATTATAAAAATTAATGTTACAATATAAATATCGATCGAATAATACTTAAATATAAATCAATGGACATTAAAAACACAATCACTATCCTAACAAAAAAACACAAAAATATTCCAATATACATTTATGTTGCGGCACTATACTGACACGAATCGCAGTCTCGCCGAACCTTCACCTTCTCGGGTCACATTTTGCCAAAGAAGAAATTTGCCTTCGTCTGTCGCATATTCTCCCTCCGTCTTCCATCTTCGTCGCATATTCTCCCTCCGTTGTTCGTCACGGCCTCCAAATCAAGAAAAAGCAGTGGAGTCCGAGAAGAAAGATCGAGAGATGGAGACAGAGAGCTGTGGTTCAAAAGAAAATCAGACGCAGAGAAGCAATGAAATAAGAATTTGAGTGCTTCATCTTCAATGGCAACGAAACAAAGTTTGAATCTTTTGTTTGTGACTGTATAAATGCTTACCTGTGTTTTGAGAAGATGTCGTACTAATAGAGATGGAGGCAGAGAGAGAAAGAAAGTGAGTAGAGAGAGGAAGCGAGGGAAAGTATGGGAACGAAAGAGCTTATCGTGGTCTTGAGAGGGAACAGGAACGGCAAGCACAGATATGGATGACAAACTGAATTGCTTTTAGTTTTTTTAGAAGCACAGAAATAGGGATCACGTTTCAAAATTGTTTTTTTTTTTAATAAACAACAAAAATAATACCGAATTTGAAGGACTCTGAATTCTCTCTCCTAGTATGTCAATGTATACTGTAGCAATTTAAATTAGAAAATGTCTTCAACTGCAAATAGTTTGTATTAATGTGAGACAACTATACAAAAGTCTACCAATATCTTTTGAAAAAGCTTCATGGAGTGTAATTTCCACAATAAGGCCTACCTTGCTCAAATGGGTTAATTTCGACTCGACTCAGATTTACCCAAAACCGTCAACCTAATTTGCATTGGCCCATAAGGTTGCAACTTCGAATTCAACCCATCTTAGAAGCAGTCTGCATGGATTAGCCCATTTGTTAAGCTCCTTTACAGGCTAAGCCTTGATGGTACTGGCTAGTGGTGACCAGCCCAGGAATATGGTATTGTAGCCCATCGGTTTCGGCTTGATGCTCGATATAACCGACCAGTTCGGTTGAAAAGAAAGAAATTGGTAAGTAATCTACTCTTAACTTGACCATAAAAACTCAACTGTTAAACATGTATGATGCCATATATTTATTAGATCAGTTTCTATCTTGGGTTCCCCAAATTTTAAACAAATCAAGGGTACCAGGAACGTGTACTAAACCTGCCCACCGCGAGAATACAATACGTAAGTCAGCGAGTGCAGACACCCACGGCACATTATCAACGAAAAGAGAGGGTAATTTTGTAACATCACACTCCTGGTCTGCCCCCTACAGGAGACCGTCAAACCCATACCCAAAATATGTAAGAGCACAACTGACAGACAAATATTACTATTGAAAAAAATAATTATTTGCATTTGATTTTATATACTAGAAGTAATTTTTAGGTCAAGTGTGTTTTGCAATTATCGGCTTGGATAACTTGGTTAGTAAACACGTATACCTAAAGCTCGTTTGGTTGTCCATAAATTAAGCCAAGAATTGTGGAATTAGACCCAACCAATTCCAATGTTGTTGTTTGGCTAACCAACAGAATTTGCAATTCTAATTTCATGTTCAATTCTTGGGAATTATAATAAGAGTTAATTATGTTGTATGTCCCAAACAAAATTTAAATTTTGACAAACAAAACTTAAGTATGGTAACTAGGGGAATACCACATTTTTTAATCTTAGTTTTGCTATATGTCAATTATCTAAATTTTGATTTAAAATATGTCATATTCATTCATATAAAAGCCTTTTTTATACCGTTTTCTCATCTCTCTCTCTCATTGTTTCTCTCTCTTCCCCTCTTCTCCCAAACTCTTGTTTCTCTCTCCTGTCTACCCTCCCAACCATCGTTCTCTCTTTTATGTCAAACCCTAATTCTCTCCTCTCTGACTCACCTCCATCGCTCTCTCTCTCGTCTCCCATCCGTGTTTCTTCGCCGCCCAAACTCTCCACTCCTCATTTATGTCTCACTACCTCAAGTCTCTCCCTCCTCTCTCTTCCTCGTCGCACCTCCAGATCTGGCCACCTCATCGTCGACTTCTCTTCATCTCATCTCTCTCTATCTGGCCTCCACTATTCTCGACCTCTCTTCTCCTACACATCTCCTCTGCATGTCACCTTCTTCACCAATCGTCTTCGGTGACGAACAAATCTGACTCTTCGCCGCTTGTCGTCAGATCTGTTGCTCTCGGTTTCTCTCTGCCGCAACGTAGCTCATCGCTGGTTCGCATGTTGCTCGTCGTTGCTTTGTTCGTCACTTGTCGCATAAGGAAGAACGAGGTGATTTGGAAGCGCGAGGGGGTGGTTCGACTGCAGCGCATGTGTTCTCCAGAAACCCTAGCAAATTATTTTATTGTAAATTTAGTTTTTAGTCCCTGAACTTTTTGTTTTTCAACGTACACCTGTACACCATTATAAACCAAATTTTAATTAGATGTTTTGTAATTATAGAATTAATTTGTGAAGTTGTCTTAAAATTGTTTTATTTGGCTTACAATAGTTTACGATGGTGTACAATACACCTATAAACCATTTTTTCAATAAATTAGATAAAATTGATGTTGTGTACACTTTTGAAGACCTACGGAAGACTTTGAAGACTCTCTGAAAAACCCTCTGAAGATCCTTTAAAGACCCTTTGAAGATCTTTAAAGAATTTTGTAAACCTTTAAAGGCCCTCTGAAATTGATGTTGTGTACACTTTTGAAGATCTTTTGAAAACTTACTGAAGACCTCTGAAGATCTACTGAAGACTATCTGAAGATCTTTAAAGAGTTTTGTAGACCTTTCAAGACCCTCTAAAATCACATCTGTATACTAAATTAAAAACTATTAAATAAATTAAATTTTATAAATATCGTGTACATCGGATATATATACACAAATCATTTAGATTAATTTAAAAAATTACACCAAAAAATTATTAAATCTAATTTTAAATAAAAAAATTATAAACTTTGTTCTGAAGACCTCTAAAAAATGAGATATTGTTTTGTGCTAAAATTCATGTTTTTGAGAAAAAAATCAATTTCTTGCGAAAATATCGTTATTTCTCGAGAATATGGCATTTTCAACTCAGTTTTATTTTTCTGCCATTTATCAAAATTTATTTTTTTGATTTTTTTTTCAAAAATAGTATTTTATTTTGTTGTAAAAGTGTGATTTTTCCTTATAATAAGGCATGCTTCAATTCTTAGTTGTCCCCCAAGAATCGCCAATTCTAATTTTCTCTCTCTCCCTCCCCCTATCTCTCCCTCTCCCAATTCTCTCTCTACCTCTCTCCCTCTCCCTCTAAATTTTTTAATTATTTAATATTAAATAAATAAATATTTAATTTACATTAAATAACTATTTAAATAATCAATTCTAATTTCGATCATATTCTAATTCTAATTCCGATTCAATTCCAATTCTATATGTTATCCAAACATCAAAATTCTAACTCAATTCTAATTTTAATTTCAATAAAATTAGAATTATAATTCCAATTCTAATCTGAATTATGCAATCTAAACACATCGCTCAAGTCATTAGGTGAGTGAAATTTTTAAAGATATAGGATCTACGATTTGTCAAAAGAAAATGCATGTATTTTTTTATCAGCAAAAAGGGGAGTCAAGGGCTACTGATGGTAGTTGCATCACTGCTGAGCTTGACTATACAGACAAATACTCTCTGTCGTGGAATATCATTTACCTGTTGAATCGGAGTCCCTCACCACGACATCCAATAGGAGCCAGCGTTGGGCCAATTAGTCTCGGAGATATTCAGAGACTTACCGAGAAAACTGGAGAGACGCTAAGTCTCGAACCCGGGTCTCTCGCGTA
Source organism: Flueggea neowawraea (assembly GCA_948243855.1). NCBI lineage: Eukaryota > Viridiplantae > Streptophyta > Magnoliopsida > Malpighiales > Phyllanthaceae > Flueggea > Flueggea neowawraea. The sequence continues at coordinate 8,976 of CAODLS010880359.1, forward strand.
TGGGACATTGCTCCTCCGCTGGACCACCCACTAGGAGGTAAAAGAAAAGGCGTGTATTGCAACCGACACTTGGCTCCGACAAATACATGTGTTCATAGTATGTACTAAATCTGGTAGGTAAGTTGGCTAGTCTTTGGTGTTGGCCCTGGCTACCGACGTTCCAACAACCTTGTCCTTCATCTCCGTTCATTTTGTTTTCTCTCTTATGACCATTAAAGAAAAGTAATATAGCGGTCAAACAACCTACATTGTCTGGTTTAGTGATCAGAATTCGGAATTTATTTTCACATGAAAGAGACATGGAATTAATATGGGCATTTGGAGATGTTCTTGTAATATTTTGATGTTAAAACCATATATAACATGTATAATTTCCCCAAATTCTTTTATTGGGGGAAAGGGATATGCCTTCTATGGATTTCATAAAACATTTTTTTTTGTAATTATTCCAATTTATGGCACGTTTTCCTTTAATAATTTCGAAACTAACTTTTTCATTCAAAAATTGAAGCTATTGCTAGGAATGAAATGGAGATTATTTGGCTTGGCTGAGCTCTTCTCAAGAGAGGAGTTCAAGAATTCAATTTTTCACACCACAATTGTAATCTAATACTAGTTTAATTACAAGGTAATTGTTTGTGACAGAACAAGGTAATTTAATAAAACTTGAAGGCTAATAAAATAGTCAAAATTAAAAATAAATTATTAATTTAAATACTATATTAAAAAAGCTAAAATTAAGTTGAAATTGTAAAATTGTTATATCATCCTAGGACGACAAATTTTGATAATAATTTTTTAATATCATTTTTTTATCAAGTCTCAACTCAATACGGGAAGGCATTAAACGCACATACCCAATTTCCCCGGCATGTCGTTTGTTTCGATCCCGGGACGTGAAGCCATCCACACGGGCACCAACCGTTGGGCCATGGGGCCCTCGGCAATTTTCAACAGTATTATAATCAAAAAAGGCAAATCCAATTAATACATTACATATTAATTTATTATGAATTAGAGATTTTTATAAAAGAAAAAATATTTAAAGTATTTTAAAAATAAATATGTGGCCTTGTTTTAATATATTTTTAGTATTTAACATTTAACATGTGGCGTTAAAAAATGTATTATTTTTTATTTTTATTTTTATTTTTTAAAAAACCGCAAAATAAAAGGAACAAAATAATGAAGAAAGTGTCGGTGCAAAAAAAAAGGGTCCGGAAATGATATTAATTTAGTGACGAGTATTCATGAGGTCCTTTCCAATTGCCTAACTAAATAGAGATGGAGATGGAGCTTTGCTGTAAAAAATAGAGATGGAGCTTTAATTGAGATGCCTAACTAAGATCAGGTAAAATAATGTCCCTACAGAGTGTCCGACTTTGATTTTTAAAAAAAGTTTTTCAGTTATATCTTTTGTATTTTATAGTATAAAATTTTAATGCATCTATCTATTATTTTTCCAAATTTTTTTTAATAAATAATAGAACCTGTATAATTACGTTGAATAAAAATATATTATTATTTGTCATTTTTAAACTCTCTTATTCCTATAAAAAAATAAATAATAGAACCTGCACACTGTGAAGTAGGTCCTTTACTTCAATGGGCATCGACCAATAATTAATGATTTCACTGCCCCTACCTAATGGTTCTTGGCTCTTTGTTTTTTTTTTAAATACTTCAAATACTGTTTTTCTGTTGTTTGCACTTTACCGTGGTGTCATTATTGACGGCGGCCCTGTTTTTCAAGAACAGAAGCATTTTGCTAAATAGGGTTTTTGGGAAGTATAATTTTGTGGATTATAGGATTATCTATTAGATGATATTTGGAGATTACTAGTTTATTTGGTAACACCAGCATATAGCAAAATTTTATGGATCATATGCTTTTTTTTCTTTCTATTTGGACTTTAAATTTATGCTTCATAGTCGTACAATTTCAAAATTTCAACCCGGCTGGATTACATGCATATGGTAAAAAGCCAGAAACAAATATGTATAGTATAGTCCATAGAAGCATTAGGGACACCTTCTGAAGCAGAAGGACCCCAACTGATCAGAAATCTGGGTCACACAGAATCTTGCTTGTTTTTAGATAAGACATTTTTCGGTGATACCAACTCATAAATCATTATCACACCCTCAATTATGGCTTTATGCTGTTATAAGTTCAAAAAAAAAAGATGTGGACTTGGTCAAGCGAAGAGAGAGTTTCTGCAACACCATGATGCTCAATTTGATAATGGAAAATAATTTGGTTTCAGAAATCACAAGCTAACATTTCCATATGTGGTCAACTTTATGTCATATAATTCTTTTGTTCTTCTCATGTTTATTTCTCTCACATGCCCTGGAATGATACTTTTAATTCTTACATTAAACAAAATTAAATTGTAAATATATATCATAAAATGAATTGAGGAAATCAAGGTTTTGCACATGTTCTGCAGAGAATAATAATTCAAATTTCTAATAAAGAATCTTTTTTTTTTTGGATAACAAATAAAGAACTAACTAGGAACAATGGAACATGTGTTAAACGTATAGTGAACTAAATGACTTTATACATTAACATATCTCTGCTCTCTGATGACTCTGACAAAGCGTCTACTCTGCATTTCACTTACAAAATTGGCAAACTTCCGATAAATAAATTCAATGAGTGGAGAGAAGAAGCTTCTCCAACGTTTGCGAGATTAGTGTTTCAATTATATTTATACTTCACTAATCTCACCTCCCCTACATACTCCTACATCAATCACAATGCTGCTTCCTTTCTTCTTTGACTCCTTCACCTTGCAACAGTTCCTTCTCGGCGACTGTCCATCCGATGCGCATTTGCAGACATTGCAAAGAAACAATTAGTCCACGTCGTTATTGAGTTTATTTGAATCAGAAATGCACATAAGTTCTTGATTGTTGTATAACAAGTGATAAAGTGTAATGACAGGTTTACTTACCCTATCCCATAGATGCGGGTCTGGTTTCTTATAGACCGTAACCAGTTCAAGCTTGCCGGGATCGGCCATCTTCCACCTGCACTCGGGATGTGGAATACGATGCCGAGCATACTCGCTCGCCGTTACATTCGATGATGAATTGAACTTAGCCGATGCCATATAGAACACAAAGGGCTTCTGGCAAGGGTGACGACTAACTGGACGAGTGTTGAATGCATATGCTGTATAATCTGCTTTTTTGTACCAATTTAAGAATGTCCTCGAAGGCATTTCAATCTCGCGGGGAGAAAAAATTCCTCGGAAGATTTGAACAGCAAAACCCCACGAAACAGAAACAGTCCATCTCTTAGATTTATCATAGCAAATGGATTGTTGCATTAATCCTGCTGAGTCCAGCTTCATCGGTACTGATAGATGTTGAAGGGCTTGAACTCGAGTCACATTGGGAAAAATTGGTTCCACCACGTCCAGATGATGCAGTGACACCAGTGGTGTAACAGGGTGCGCCGCGAGGAGCCCAAACAAGTTTCCATACACATCATACTGCTTGTCAAAAACAGAAACCATCACAATTACATGAAGTTGCATAAAGAAAATTAGATATCGATGATTAAACTAAGATTTCGATACCAAGATCCATCATAAAGATGAAACCAGTGTGAAATTGTGTGCGAACAAAGCAGCTGCAAATCTAAGTTAATTGACTTTATTGCTAATTAAGGATGATACTAGTATGCAAGCAACCACCTGGCATTGACTAAACTTAAGTTAAACATGACAAATCAATGACAACTCAAAATGTGCTGTCATAAATTGTCATCTGAACAGAGCCTTGCGATAAACAAACATGCAAGCTTAACTCAGATTTCCTTTTCTTTTAAACTTTAAAAAGTAGTGGGCAGTAACGTTACAATTAGAGTATTAACGGTTTTCCTCTGTCCAAGTAACATCTTTTATGAGATTTTAGAAGATTCGAAGTCCACTCGATGCAACATACTAACCATAATGTGATGAAGCCTAAGTTATAGTATTTAATTCTGATATTAGATTAGCTTCTACTGACAATTTTTAAACATCATTGAGACATTGACAAGATTAGCCTTCCTCATGATGCAACTAAGATATCCAAGCAGTAAACCCTTATGGCAGGGTACCAGTCCCAGCCACAAACCAACAACGAAACAAGACAGAGAACACTTCGGACAGATGCAAGTAATATGTTGTAGAGCGTGAGAGGCACGCGCCTAAAGATGAAAGTGGGTGACGACATCATCAAGTTGGTCCAAAAAACATAAGAACACGTGGGACGCACCCCACACTTAGAAACGGACACCATTGAGCTAATCACCCGCTAATGTCAGTTAGACTTCTCTCTCTCTTCTTTCTCTCTCTAAACAATTTGTGATACCATATCGTAATCATATTTATATCACAAATGCGCATTGGATGGACTTCACGAGATTACCTAGCCGAGGGTCAATCATGTCGTATCGTATTGTTTTACAACATCATATTATTGTGTCAAAAATTGACAGTGTTACGTACACCAATGTTTCCCTCTAGAACTAAGTGACACGCTAACACCAAAACCCAATCTCACCACAAACTCATATTCGGAAACAATCGACACAGAAGTTAATGACAGTAATTAATTATGATCATTTCTTAAACCCCAACTTCATTAACCTAAACCCTAACCGCGTACAACTTCATTAATTACACAATTGACTCATTTTACGCAATTCAAGGTAATTAAAGCCCACTCACTTAACTTAATTTCTGAGTCAAGCAATTGAATCAAGACCCAACAAACACCACAACACTAAAAATGGAAGAATCTAGTCAATTGACTATTTCACAAAGGCCAAAATTTGTGAGTTCTGAATTCTTCAAGAACTCATGTCTCGGTACCGAGTCATCTCCAGCGCTAAAACGCTACAATTGATGTTATTTAGTTCAATTTACTTTAACATAAACTGAAATCAGAAGAAAGAAGTATGGATTTAAAAGAAAACCTGATGAAATCCGACTTCTTTGGTGAGAGGAACGCCTAGCTCAGCCATACAAGCCTGCATTCTGTCATCGGAACCGTACAAACCAGGGTACCTCTGAATGCACCGATCTTGCATCCTGTCCAGAGCCTTAGCCAACGGGTAGCTAATGGCGAAACCGCCTCCGCCATAAGCCATCCCGTACGAGAAATAAATGTTCTGCAAGTGCGATTCCGACAAGCTTCCGATGTAGTAGTACTGGTTGTGGTCGTATTTCCTCAAAACCCTCATCAGATTCTCTGTTACAAAAACGGTGTCGTCGTCACCCATCACGAACCACCTCACATTGTCTAGTCCCAACCTCAGAGACTCCGACACAATCCTCGATATTCTAATCGCTGACCTGTGCCCTCGCCGGTTCGTGTACGCGAATTTCGAAGTGTCGCCGGAAATCTTAATAGGCGGCAACTCGTCGGCGTCGCCTTTGGACTTCACGGGGCTGTCCAGCCAAACAATGCCTCTCATTTTTTCCGGTTTGTACCAAATCTTGATATAGTTCTTTCTCTTCTCCCAAAGCTTCGCCGAAGCCGCTATCCCGAAAACCAGGTGATGAATCTCCGTCGAACTGGGTTTCTGAACCGGTTCGTCGTTAACAACCGTCTGATTGCGAATCAACGTTCTGGATTCGTTAGCGTGGAGGAGGGAGAGGTGGCGATGGGTGGAGAAAGGCTCGTGGTTGCAGGCGCGTGAGGTGGAGACGAGCTTGAGAGTGTAAACAACGTAAGTTACAGAAACAACAAGGATAAGCCACACCATGAGTTTGGGCAAGGTCCGGGTTTGTGACCCAGGTCCGGAAACCGGTTTACCGGACGGGCTCCTAATCGGATCCCAAATAAGCTTGTCGGAATCTTTAGTCTGAAGAAGTTTCATCCTGACGACGTTCGTCGGTGTAAAATTACAAAAATAGGGTCAAAAAAGGTTCTCACGACTCCGATGAATCTAGGCGGGTCGCGGTGAATCTGGGAGGAACCCAGGTGAGAAAATGAAGGAAAATGAGGGAAAGTAAAGGAAAGTTTTGATCTTTTGGGGAGAAGGGATGGGGGGCCAGAGAGAGGTAAAGGCAATCGGCAAGCATGCAGAGGTGCCAGGTTGCAGAGACTCTCTCTCTCTCTCTCCCCTACTGAGTGTAGAGAGAGAACGAGCGAGAGGTGCAATGTGTTAAATAGTAATTGCCTTCTTTTACTATTTTTCAACTTTTTTCGGAGATTTTTTTTTCTTTTATATTTGGAGGCTTCAAAAGGTGCGAGTGAGCATTAGTTAGTATGAGGAAATTGTCCCACGGGCATGGCCATACTTTATCATACGTTTTTTTTAGTTTTTAGCAATTGTAACACAGTAAAAACATTATAGATTATATAACTAAGATACCGTAAAAATGACACAAATTTTATGTCACATATAATCATCTATAATATATAAACGGTACAACATGATCACAACGTATATAACATGAATTAGCTTATTAGCTTTGTTTGAAAGGTATGGTTAGTTTCTAGAAAACAATTATAGCAACAACGTTGCAATTAAGCCGATAGTTTGAGTCAATATGTAAAACTACATCGAAGTGTTAGAATATTTGTGGATCTCATATCGTAAAGAAAAAGAAAAATAATAATAAAAGTATAATATTTTTTTAGAGTTGTAATATTTTATGAATGGTAATATAAAATTAAATTACACAATGATATATATATATGTTAGATCTAGGAAACGTTAAAGAAAATTGCATCACACGTGAATTTAGTAAAAGAAAAATATAAGTGAATTTGACAACACATTTTTACTTAAAATCTGAATTTATTAAGTTATTTGTTGCTTATATATACTTCACACATATCATGACTCTCTAACGTAAAATTACACTCCATTCACACTTACGGTTTTGACAATATATAATGCATATAATTTAAAAATATATTCATTAAAATTTATAAAAATGAAGTTGTGTTAGCTCGAAGTTGATTAAAAAAACCTTAAATAAGTAAAGAAAAGATCAGAATTAATTTGATAATTAATAAGGGTTTCGTTAGTTGATTTTTAAACTTTTGAAGTTTTTTTAACTGAACTTTTGAAACAAATCAATATATATATATAATAAATCGGGAATTTTTTTAAATTTATGGCAAGTGCCTCTTTACTTATTTGATAAGTGGCACATGAATATTTTTTAATTTTAATATTTATCACTCTAAACATTTAATTTGAGGTATTTATGGATAATTGAATGTAAAATAATTTGATAATTTTATTAATTTTTAATAATGGTTTAGTAAATTTTATACTTTAATTATTTTATATAATTTTTGTCATTTTTAACTATTTCATTCAATGTGATAGAATGTTATATTGATGTAATATAAAATAATTTTATTTGTTATATATTTTATTCTTTTCCAAAAAGTATAAATTGCTTAGTTGTTTGAATTATACAAGCACCACAATTTTTAAATGATAATCTTGTATTTAAATAGCACTTTTAATATTTTACACTCAACAACATTTTTGCTTAATTAATTACTCCATTGATATTTTATTTTTTGTCCTTACAATTAATAAATTATTAAAAATATTATATCTTCATTCTAATTTATTAAAAAATATGCTAAAAGAATCTCGTAGCATTGCATGGGTTTAAAACTGGAAAAGAGGTCTAGTTATTACAAATTTTAAACATAAAAGTAAAATTTTGCATCATTGTCCATCTAGCACATTAGTATAACATTATATCACATCAATATGATATTCTATCATAATTTTTTGCAGGCCATAGATATATTTTCTAAAATTGAGAGCTAATGATTTATTTAATTATATATAGATGTGTTCTATTAAAATTGTGGTTGTCTATTTTGATAATTATTTTTAGGTAAGAAGGGATTTGATACTTTTTTTCATAGAAAGTCATGAAAGGGAGAGTGATTATGAGAAAGAAAATAAATAAAAAAAAAACATCATGAAAAAGAAAGAAATTAGATAAGTGAGTGTGAAGAGAAAAGAAAATGAGATTTGAAATGTCACGACCCATTTCTGGGACCATGACCAGCGTACGAGGTGAACCGTCTATGGAAGCCCAGCTTATCCCACACAAGCCTCAAAGAACAGAACATTTACCCAATAATCATATTTAAAGAAATATGAAAAACAAATAAAAATTTAATCTTTATGAATTAAAAACAAAACATATATAATATAAATTGTGGAAATAATTTCAAATTAAAACATTTGAAATGTCTGAAACAGTAATAAAAACAAAACAAATCTCACAGGAACACGGTGTGAAGCATATAACAAATTATACAAACGGGGCCCGAACAAAAGGGCACTAACTGAAACTAATAAAATGCCTCATCAGATACTGAA
>CAODLS010880698.1:0-11524 GCA_948243855.1 Flueggea neowawraea
TTTTTTGAAATTTCATACTTATGCAATCTTTCACATTCAATGCTTCAATTCGTTTCGAATGTCAAAGTTGAAACAAAGTTTACAGCGGTATTCCTTTGATATTTGATCAGGTCATTCGGATCCAATGAAGTTAAAGGAAACTGCACAAGAGGTCCAGCGACTGTCTCCTGGTGAGCTTAATAACCGTCAATTGGAGATCCAGGTCAGAATTCTATGGCGTTCATTGTACTTAATCAATACTGCTGTATTGAAATTGTGTGGACATTGATGAACTCATTTGCTGTCATTCAGTGATTACAATTTTAGTCGATCTTTGGTTTGGTTTATTGGATGTAATGTACTCTGTTTTTTTTTTACTTGTTTATGTCATTAGCATTAGTGTTATGTGTTGCACATGTATGATTACCTATATATTTTTAGTTGGGAAAAACAAGTATAACAATTATTGAGCTAATTATGAGTCAACATAAAGTAGATACACCTTATTTTTTGTTATCGTCTTAAATTGTTTGTTAACAGCAACATATTGCTTAGCCTGTCCCTTTTTTTTTTTTGCTTAAAATTTGGATTGTTCTTCTCCATCATAAATTTAGCATTTCTCAACTGTGCATAATTTCCATTTTCTGCTCTAGAATTCCAGGCAACAACTTGTGTGGTGCAAGTTTTTTCATCGTTCCCTTTCTTTTAAGGATTCATGTCTGTTTTGTTGATGCAGGAACTCATGAGTAAGATGAAAATGCCATCAGATGCTCAGTTGATGCAGATTGCAATAGATGACTTAAAGAATTCCTCTGTGCCTTTGGGAGATCACCACCGTGCACTTCAGGAGCTTCTGATACTTGTTGAACCAATTGATAATGCAAATGGTGCGTGTGTGTATGAACTCTCAATTATTTTCATTTCTATTCCGTTGTTACAAATTCCTTGTTGGTAGAACTCGTGTCACATCTAATTCCTTTATATGTGAATCGTCCAAACCTATATTTGAGGCTGAACTGGTGCACATGTAATTTTCTTTAAATTTTATAAGGTAGTAATTAACTTTCCTGTGACGTGTGTGCACTGTAAAATCTTAACTGAGTGTCATTTTTTGTCAATATTACATGGTTTTTGGTTTTACATTATGTCTTGATATATCTATCTTCAGTAATGAATATTAAATCCTGACCAATTCGAATCCCATGATCCAATAAAAAATGTCAACTGATAGAAAAATTTGTGAGTTAGTACAATATTTTGTAGCATCATTTTCAAATTCTAGGAGCTACCCTGTTGGTTGGGCCTTATCAATGCCTCTGGCCCATGTAGTGAAAGTATTTTTCCTAATAGCAAATACACGTGAAAATTTGATCTTTGCCTAGCTATTGAACCTCATGTCACATGAAAATTTATATTCTTTCCTTGAATTCTCAACTTATATAATGAATTATACTTGCGGTATCAGAATTCGCCACATACTGTTTTCTTTTTTTCCCTTCTTTACTATTTACTCATTTGGATACCCTTGTGTGTGTCAGATTTGAATAAACTTGGTGGTCTGACTGTAGTAATAGAACAGCTTCATCACCCAGACACAGATACAAGGAGACTGTCCGCGTGGGTTATTGGTAAAGCCAGTCAAAATAGTGGTGTTGTTCAGAAACAGGTATACCCTGTTTGGGAGTTTCTTATTACCTTTTTTCTTATCATTGTAAATGTTTACCTTTCATTAACTTTTTCCTTCTGTAATCTGTAATGTGTTTTTACCTCTGCTGGTTTTGCCCTTGATTTTCTTCATAATGTGCTTAACAATATCAATTTCATAACACTTAACTCTCAGGCCTTGGAACTTGGGGCCCTGACTGCGCTAATGAAGATGGTTAGATCTACTTATGTGGAGGAAGCTATTAAAGCACTATATGCTGTTTCAGCCTTGATCAGAAACAATTTGGCTGCTCAGGAATTATTTTATTCACAGGCTGGAGATATGATGCTTCAGGTAATCTAAAGATCAAGATTTTGTAAACCAATACATGTGTTCCAGTAACAGCTTAGAATTGCTATCACTCTTCCTTTTCTTCCCCAGGACATAATGAGCAACTCAATCAATGATATCAGACTCCATAAGAAAGCCCTTTCTCTGGTCGCCAATCTCAATGAATATCAAATAGAAAATGAAGAGTTGTCTGAGCTACCTTTCATCAGAAATCAATTTTTCATCAAGTCTATTGTGGATCTCACAGAATCTACTGACCTTGATCTCCAGGAAAAGGTGATTATTTAGCATCAGCATTTCTGCCGTTGCTTTTTTCTGCCTGAGTTTGTGTGTATGAAGAAAACTCAAAGTATTAGGGATTTTGAGAATCTGACCACCTTCATCTATATTTTTGGCTCTGGAGAACATAAAGACTGAACAGGTTGCATGTGCAGATAGCTCGCTTGTGAAATGTGAATGAATTTGTTGCCATAAACTGCTTTCTTTTGCCCTTCTCTAATTTGAGCTGTGATTACTTTCAGGCACTTGTGGCTATAAAGAGTATCCTGCAGCTCCGAGCAACTGACGCTTTAATCTTCAAGGACTTTTGTGGATTGGACAGTGCCCTAGAGAGGATGAGGCAGCAACTGCAAGATCTAATGGTACAAGAAGATCATAGAGATAATGCAATGGATATGGAAAATCTCCGACAAGAAGTGGAATTGATTTTCAATGGCAAGCTTGGAAAGGTTGGAGCAGTGCGTATTTCGCGGTGACCAAAATTTTATAACAGGTTACAGGGATTCCGATTTTATTAAGGACAACTCTTGACATCTGGATTGTAAATGTATGGTGTATATCTTGATTTATCATTATAGCCTGCATTGTTCTAGTATGGCGATTTCCTTTCAAATGCATTGCCGTCAAGATGAAGTTGTTGGTTTTGATAGTAGCCAATTTTCTTTGTATAAAAGAGATATACAGACCTTGAATTTGTTGGACGCCTTGGCTTCAGATAGTAAATTTGCCAATATTATTAGCATCTGTAATTTCTAGGAGAGGTTTCTTCTTTCAGAGAATTTTGCTCTAATTTGTCGGTCCAACTGTCCAAAAAATCAGGGATGGTAGTAGAGCTGACTAGTTTGAAGTGTTCAAATTGGAAAATCTCAAATTTGAATTAACTTGATAAGAAAGTCTCAAGTTGAAAGTTGAGTTCAAACTCTGGTCGAGTTATAAATTTGAGAGGAGTGCCAGTGATGCAATATATGTGTATATACACACCGGGGAAACGTCCCCTTTCCCTTCATGAAAAGGTTCAAGAAAAATCAACAGCTACTTTTTCCAACATTTATCAGTAATCACCAATTCATACCATCAAGTTTTGGCATATCCACTTGAGGTGTCATGAACCGGTGGTTCAGGTTCAAAGGAACTTATGAATCGGAATTAAACAGCACAGAGGTAGTCTTGGACGGTTTTGCTCTCTTTTCGGTTTAGGCTGGTTTAGTCGGTGGTTTGGATGGTTCGGTGGGAGGTTCTGGTTTCGGTTTGGTCTGGTTCAAATCGATTTTTTTATTTTTTTTAAATAATATTGTAATCAATTTTGGTTCCGATTCGATCTGATTTGATTTTCAGTTTTTAATTGTTAAATGTAATTGTAAATATAGATATGCTTCACCATATTTTAAATAAAAAAATTATTAAAAATTGAAGAAGCATAGGAAATAATTTTATTAAAAATAATTAAAATAAGTATTTAATACAAGTAATTAATTTTTATAAATGTGAATACAAGCAATAATTTATTAAAAAATAATTAAAATAAGTACGCAATATAAGTAATTAATTTTTACAAATGTGAAAAAATAAAAAACTGGGCGGTTTTCGGATGTTGAATCGATGGTTCAACGGTTTAGGTATATGTTGAACCGGAATCGGACAGAGTTTAGACAGTCTAGATGGTTCCTGTTTCGGTTCCGATTTAGGCCGATCTAATTGTGGTTTAAGCCGTCGTTCTGGTTCGGTTTTGGTCACCTCTAATATCCACTGTATTGTGATTAACCAAGCCCTTGGCCTTGTGGAAGAACTTAGTATTTATTTTTATCCCCCCGATGAACCCACTTTTGCCTTCGTCATGTTATGAAGAAAGCCTTGGGCTTTTGCTACCAGTGGTTCTTTATCCCTATTCCACTGGTAAGATTGGGTGGTGAAGATAAATTCATTTCGCATTATGCGGGAGATGAAAATTATACTGTTAAATTTGGCTTTTGATTTTGAGTGACAAGAAATGGAACCTCAAAAACCATTACTCTTTTGCCTCTTCAAGCAATAATTTTCGTTAGAGAAATATTTAGAATTATAGGTGCAACCAAAGCTTTCTACTTTCATTTTGGCGATTCCTCCACGATAATTTGCCAATAGGACAAAAACTCTACTCTAGAGGTTGTTCATCCTCTCCAGTCTGTCAGTTGTGCCACTCGACTGTGGAAACCAATTTCTTTTCACTTGCAATCGGTTGTGTGGTGGGCAAAACCCCCCAAAACCTGAACCCCAACCTTGAAACCTGAACCTCAACCCCAAACCCCTAAACTCTAAAACTTAAACCTTAAACCCTAAATCTCAAACCTTAAACTCATGGATTGTTGTGACATTCCAAAAGGCCCCTAATTTACTGACTGAAACCACTAAAGTCAATCCCTAACCCCCAAACCCTAAAACCCTAAACCCCAGAACTCATAACCCTAAACCCCAAACCCCTAAGCCCCTGGACCCCCAAACTCCTAACCCATAAATCCCAAACCCTAAATTCAAACCCCCAAACTCTTAAGCCTTAAACCCTCAAAACCCTAAACCCAAACCCCCGACCCCACACTCCTAAGGCCTAAACCCTCAAAACCCTAAACCCATGGATTATTATGATAATCCAAAATGCCCTTAAGTTATTGACCGAAACCATTAAACCCCAAACCTTAAAGCCAACCCCCGAACCCCTAAACCCAACCCTTAACTCAACCCCTAAACCCCAACCTCCAAACTCCTAAACCTTTAACCCATGGATTATTATGATAATCGAAATAGCCCCTAAGTTATTGTTACATTGGGTAATGTTTTAATTATAATTTCTGATAAAGAATAAAATGTACTGTCCATATTTTTTTTCAAAATTAGATAAGCACGTATGTATTGTTCCATATTAATCTATTCTATTATTATTATTTTTTTAGTTATTATTATTGATTAATTATTGACACACTACATAATGAGAAAATTGTTCAATCTCCATGAAATAATTGATTTTGTAATTAACTATTTGTATTTTGTTATAAATTTTTATCTTCAAAACTAACTGCATCCTCCACCGTTCTCAGTCTCTTACATTCTCATCTTCTCCACTTTTTCGTTAACCGCATCCTAAACCTTGAAACGATGGATTATTGTGATAATTCAAAGATCCCCTAAGTTATTGTCGAAACCACCAAAACCCCAAATCCTAAACCCAATCTCTAAAATCCCTAAATCTCCAAACCCCTAAACCCCAATCCCCAAACCCCTAAACTCTTAATCCATGGATTATTGTGATAATCCAAACGGCCCCTAACTTATTGTTACTAATGGTAATGTTTTAATTATAGTTTCTGATAAAGAATAAAATGTACTGTCCATATATTTTTTTCAAAATTAGATAAGCACGTATGTATTGTTCCTTATTGATCTATTATTCTTTTTTTTTTTGTGGGTGCATCTGACTGGACATTCAAGGTCTCCATTTTAGTTGCATTTCTTCACCGGGTAACAGAACAAAAAGGTCGTCAAAAGAGATCGGTGTAAGACGAGCCTCAATATTACCTACAAAAGGTCGATAGGTCGGCCCCAGTCCGTTGAGAATTGTATCAACAAGATCAACCTCTGACATCGGATTTTGAACAGCAGCAAGTTGATCAAACAGAGATTTAGCCAGGTTCATATAAGGTGCAAATGTCGTCATTCTGTCTGGTAAGGTGTAGTTGTGTTTAAGTTGTTTAACATGTATTTTTGAGCCAGAGGCATAAACTGTCGCTAGATGTTGCCACGCGTCTTTGGCTGAAGTAACTCCAACACCTTGTGGGACAACACTTGCGGATAATGAGTTGACAATCCAACCAAGGACAAGCGGGTCTTTGCAATACCATTCATTGTAGGTTTGGTTCGTTGTTTGCAAGAGTTGGGGAAGGGGAAGGTGTGGCTGGATCAATGTGGTGAATGAGACCAAAACCACGTAAAATGGGGGTAAATTGTGTGTGCCAAAGAAGATAGTTGGTGGGTGTTAATTTGGTGGTGACTTGATTATTGATATTGGGTATAGAAGATGAGAGTAAAGGAAAGGTGGAGGCTGGTTGTGAAACCAAGCCTTGGGAGCCAGGTTTGTCCATGGAGGTTGTTAAACCATTTTTTGCTCTGATACCATGACGCAAATGTAAACTATGAAGAGGAATTTTTATTAAACGTAACTTAACATTACAGCAGAAGTGAAAACATAAATACTGTTGGCAGAGATAACAAGTCACCCAACCTCCTCATCAGGAACTTCTTAACTGAATAGTAAATAGATTTATTCTTATCATTATGTTTTTGTTTTGTGTTGTTGCTTTCCTTTAAATGTTAGGCTCTGAAGGGAGATATCCCTTTGAAGACCTATATGGTGAGTAAGGTTGGACACTGGGCCCGGCCGAGTTACAGTATATACTTTCAGTCTGGGCCGAAATGGGCTCGATCGACTGAGATGATTGTATTGTTTAAGTCCACCCATTCAAAAATGGTGGGTCGGACCGGACCATCCATGGGTCACAGTTTTTTTTATATATATCCGGCCAGGTTGGACTTATTTTTGCAAACCAAGAACCGGCCTGGAATTTACATTAGGCCACTTTTTTCAGCCTTGCGGGCTAAAAAATCAAACACAGACCTTGATATTAACAAGACCGGATGCAGGCCAGTACACGGCCCAACCCTAATGATGACTAAGTTGATTTTCGGCACAGACCTTCAATTGCTAAGTTGTTATGACAATAGATCTGAAAGTTACAGAGCTCAGTTATTAGATGACGCAACTTTTTGTCTCAATCTTTCTTTGTTTTATAATGGAGTATGATTTATGTATGTTTGTATTATGTAATTATGTTCTTTCCCAATGTGGCAATTTTCGTGGATTTAGTTAAGTTGAGAATAATCGGTAATACTAGTTCTTTTTGCTGTGCTTGTTTGCTTTATTTAGACATATTTAATTGTTACTAGTTTTTTGTGCATTTGCATTGCACGTGATACATATTTTTATTATATTTTTGGATAATTATGTCACATAGATAGTTAATGTTGTTTTGTAAATATACATAAATGTACGGATATGAGAAAAAAAAAATTAAACTATTATATCCTTATTATTTTTTATAATTACAAATGGACCCTGTTTTATTTTTAATAATTATAAATATGTTAATTTTTTAAAATAATTTATAATTATCTCAATAAAAATATAAACTTTATCTATTTCGAAAAAAAATCTAACAATTTGTAATTATCTTAAAAAAAATTAAATTTAGTTTAAAAAAAAAACTTTATCTATTTCAAAAAAGATCTAACAATTTGTAATTATCTTGAAAAAAAAATTCATTTTAAAAACATCTAACAATTTGTAATTATCTTAAAATTTAAAGATAATTATCTTAAAGAATTTGTAATACCTTGTTTTTCATACTAGTAGTTTGATCATCTTAAACTACTAGCCAAACAATTTACTTTTCTAATTGACTTTTATCTTAGATCATATGCATTGCATATTTCATTTTAAAGATAATGAAATTATTTATATCATTATGTGTTAATGATGGTATCATCTGTTTCACAATTACCTTGTTGTTATACACTAATCTTTTGAAATATATACTTCACCTCATGTAAATAAACTTTAAATATTCTATTTACTGGCTTACAGTTGTGGCTAAATCATACATATCATTTTACAGCAGGATTTTAAGTACTTGTTTGTGTTTTGATTATATTTATGTTATTCGATGAGTATAATGATTTTTGTAACCATTTTCTTTGATACTTAGTTTTGTAAAATCTGAAAATTTTCTATTTACTTTTAGATGAGATCCACTAATATGTTTCAATAAAAATATATGAGTTTGGCAACTAAAAGAAATACAAAAGTTGTTTGTTCACTCAATTATATGTTCATTGTTTGATGATCATCATTAATTTGGATTGAGTTTAGTACAGTTAAATTAGGTAAAGTGAAATTGTAATTCTATTGAATTTACACTTGTTTTTTAGAATAATATATAATTTTTAAATCATATATAAAATAAAAAAGATAATATTAAAAACATAATAAAGTAATTACCATTTAGTTTTACATGTTCACTAATTTGTACTTATTGGAAAAAAACAGTCCACCCATGATGGGCAAACCGAACTTGGTTGGTCAAGTGCAAAACTCGAGTCCATTAGTTATTCGGTCGACTAATGAGTCTGACTAATTATTGGTAATTAGTTGTGGGTTTTCTGAATGGTTTTGGAAAGCCCAACTAGGGTCCACTCATCTTATATGAGTAGGAAACCCTAGTGCAGAGTGACTTACTGTAATATCTTCTATTTTTCCGACTAATTTTCTGGTAATTTTTTTTGTTGAATCTCAAACAAATCTTTGAAGTTCGAAAGGCTAATTTTATGTTTGAGGTGTTGTTTGGATTATTGATGATATTTTTTATTGTTTGGAATCTTTAAATATCGATGGAATTCATTTAAATTGGAAGAAGAAATGAAAGAAATGTTGTTGGAGGAAAATCAGCTCGAAACGGGCGTTTCAAGTCTTAAACGCGCGTCTCGTCACAAGTTAAACGACATGTCACACAAAAGGCTGTCATTCGTGCTGAGGGGTTGTCGTGCATAGGAAATGTGTGTTTTAACCCATAGACGTGAGTCTCTCGGCCCAGTTTTTTCAGCGTAAAACGTACTTTTAATTCTTTTTTTAGGGCGAAATTCATGGCGGTCCCTGAGGTTTGGTATATTGTTCATCCCGGTCTCTACTAATTCTAAAATAGCCTTTCCAGTCCCTGACCCTAACTTCCGTTAGTTAAGTTTAACGGACACGTCAGATTTACTTATGTGGCAACACAGACAAAAAAACCCTGATTTTTATGATGAAACTACCCTTTGATTAATGTTTAATTTGAAATATGAAATGGGTCCACACCACAACCTTTCTTTCCTTGTTCTTTCTCCCAAAACCCTAAATCTGAAAAAAAAGAAAATGTCTGCAAGTTGGCACCCAAATCAAGCCAAGATGCTGATGATGTGTCTTTGAGATTTCAAAACATAGTGTCTTTACAGAAAAATGGCTCGAGTGAAGATTTTTTAGAGTGAGAAGAACAAAGGTAAGCTTTATTATTATTATGACAATGGAGTATGTCGGACTTTTTTGGCTTAGGAAAATCCAACACGGTGTGACACTTCAATGGACATCAGTTCTCAGAAGCAAATAGAGGTTGAGACAGTGTTGGAGGAGGTAGTTGAACAAAGAAAAGAAAATGCAATCTATATGGTGGAAGTGAAGAATTCAATCAACAATGCAAAAAATTCAATTTTTTGTACTGTTTATGTTGGTCTTTGTTGTGCTTTTGGTTGTGATCTCTTCGAATTAAAGTAGGGTTTGGAGTTAGTTTTCTGCAAAATGTAATGGGTAGTTTTATGTTCTTTCGTAGAAGACAAAGCAGGTGGTTTTGAATGATTGTGTGTAATGTACTGAAATATTATCCAATAAAGTCTGTACGCTATTCATTTATTATCTCGTTTGATCCTTATTTAATTTAATTATTGTCCAATTACATCCCTGTGTATTTTAAGAAACAGTGCACATCACCTCCACAAACTCACGTTTTGTGTTGTGTTGGAAAAGCTGGACACTAGTGAAGACCAATATTTGTATTCAACAGAAGGCTCAATGATTTTTGTTGACTTTTAAATATTGTTGATATTAACAACTCAGTAGTAAATGTCAATACATGGGGGTTGTAAACTTTAATACTTGTTGTCATATTGTTTATAATAAAGACAACAAGTAGCCTCATATCAATACATTAACTGAGGCTCAAAAGAATCCAAAAATATTAGACAAGAATAAGTGGTCCAGCAGTAAGTGGTCTATGCAAATACCAATACCACTAAGTATTGAAAGTAACAAAAGGCAAAAGTGGATGCACATGGCATGTTAAGTGCATCCTGCACCAACAGATGAAGCCCCACCTCTATGACTTGATCCAACCTATCCATTTACACAATGAAATGAACATCAAATGCAGTTCAAATTTAAGGAAAAATTGCATAGGCAACTTAACACAAAATAAGTTAGGTGAGGAAGCATACTTACATTGTCATTGGTCTTCTTTTGTTTCTTCCTCTTTGTAGACTTGTTGTTATTCTTCTTTATGGTTCCTTCAGTGCTCTTTGTTTTTTTCTTTCCCTTTTCAGTCTTTCTCGGACACCTTGGCAAGTTCTCTGGTTATGGTTAGTCATTCCACACTTTGAGCACCTTATTGTGAGGGATCTTTTCTGACTCGATCCTTCCTCAGCATCCCTCTTTCGTGCCTTCCTTGGTCTGCCTGTCTTACGTTTATTTGGTGGTGGAAGGATTCAAATTATGGTAGACACAGCTGCAAGTTCAGAAGTGGGGAATGGATGAATCATCCTATGGTATGCCTTCAAGTAATTTTCCACACTGTAGTAATAGTGACAATAATCTTCGAGATTTGCTCGTTTGTAGAGGAAGGCCTTTACAACATGCTTGCAAGGCAGTCCAGAGATATTCCACCAGTTGCAGTCACAAGTGTTGTCATTCAAGTTCACTGTAAATTGATTGGGACCCTCAACCACTTCATAATTTTCATCTCTACCAGGTATCAATTTACACATCCTTGATTGGTTCTCCAACTTCTTCAATTTGTCCTTGCAATCTTTGGTCACTTTCCCTTCCATTAAGGCTGTTTTAGCATATCTCTTGTGAAACCTAATCATCACTGCCTTCTCAACTCATCTACAAGTTTTAGAGGATTAAATGACCTCATTTCCTTTAACTCATTGTTGAAGCTCTCTGTCATGTTGTTAGTGCGATGTTCACTCTTTGATGTGATGTCATAAGCATGCTGAGACCATTGGTGATGAGACCTGGCTTCCAACCATTCATGTTCTTGCTTTGATGTCTTCTACATCCATTGCATAGCATAATCAAACTCATATTTGTTAGTTGCTCTAGTGCAACTCCAAAAAATCTCATGAATGTCGAGACCTAAAGTTTCCCTCTTCAAGTTTACATATAAGTTTTAGTGCAGAATCTTGAGTGTGCACTTGGAAACACTTCTGCAATTGCCCTTATAAGACCTTGCAAGTATGTTCGTCTAATTAGCAGCCTCAAGGTATGGTTATGCTGCATGACACATTGATATTTCTGTTTTATTTGAGTTCTACATAATTTATGCAACAATGATTGAAATGGCTATTGGGATCTTTTGAATTGGTTGAAGTAGAATTAAAATA
>CAODLS010880766.1:0-15580 GCA_948243855.1 Flueggea neowawraea
GAAGCCCAGCTCATCTCGCACAAGCCTTGGAGATACATATATTTTACCCAAACACTCATTTATCAAAACATTTATTTAATAAAATACGAGTTACGAAAAATAGTATGAATGTAATACTATCGAAATAAATATGAAACCGTCATAATATATTCAGAATTCAAAATACAAAATACAAAAAAAATATAGCTCAATATCCCTACAGAAATTCGGTATGGAACTCTAACTACAAAATACAAAAGTATAGCCCGAACGAGGGCACTCATTGAGTAGCAAAGAATGTCCCACTAGTGACGGGATGTTGAACAGATGATGAGCGTCAAAATGTATATCTGCCAGACATACAAAGAAGATAGACAGAAATAATGTGGGGTTAGGGCCCATTGAGGAAATAGTACTACAGATTGCCTCATACGTGCCTCATAAAGGCAGGTTTGAAAACCATTTCAAAATATATCGCACACGTATATACAAAAATAATATATATACACACTACGGATGTAATAACTTTCAGAAAATGTTTTACCAAAACGTTCGCATACAGAGTAAACAGCATGCATTTAGACAATATCAGAATAAATATATATACAGAGAATACATAGCAGTATTGTGGACTACGCCACCAGAACAAAGCATATATTTATAGAGTGTACATAATAGTATTGTGGACTACGCCACCAGAGCAAAGCATATGTATATATATATATAGAGATGGTATATAATAGTATTGTGGACTACGTCACCAAAGCAAAGCATATATATATACAGAGGGTACATAATAGTATTGTGGACTAAGCCACCAGAGCAGAACAGAGCATGCATCTGGCTGGATACATGGTCACTCATTTACCCGGGCAATGAAGGTCTTGATAGAGCATTGATATATCAAAGGTTACGTACCTCGTAACTAGGTCTTCCAGATCAGAGTATATATTTACCATAATATAACAGACAGTCATGCAAAGCAGATCTCATATTTTCAAAAAACATATATATACCAATATATGTATGAACAGAGTAAAAACGTTGGTTATTACAAACCACATAATTCCGATTAATAATTAGCCAAATAATTATTAGTCAGATTTCATGTCATATCTCGACACATCAAAAACGATATAAGTAGAAAGACACAGCCTATGTGTCTGAAGCTGCCATTTCACTCACCTAGAATCTGAAGCAAAGAATCCAGTCAGGCACCACTGGTAGGTGGCTGGTCGTGCTGGCAAGAACATGAAGCTGTAATAGATACATTCATAACAGATATCAGAAAAATGATGCTGATATTATGGTGGTACCGAATGAATGATATGCATATCCGAATGGTAATCCATCATGCAAAATGATGGAAAATGAAAGAATGAGAGGTAGAGAGACACTATCTTACCTCAAGAGATGTCTAGGAAGGAATGAGATCCAACCGAAATGGCTTCTGGATGAAATAGGAGTGTTTTCAGTGAGAGGAGACAAAATGAGACCGAAGAAGTCGGGTGGGGGTATATATAGACTCCTGCCCAAAACGACATCGTTTCACGCACTGGGTGCACATCTCACTCGAGTGACACATCCTCACTCGAGTGACCACCCTCACTCGAGTAAGACAAATGGTTACTCAAATAACATGTTTCCATGTGTTCATCATGTTTATCCCGAAATAGGGCTTACTTGAGTAACTAAATGGCTCACTCGAGTAATGCACGCATCATCTCACTCGAGTAATGCACGCCTCATCTCACTTGAGTAATCCATGGTCTATATCACTTGAGTAACACACCAAAACTTACTCGAGTAATATCTCTCAACACCATAAGTTACCCACTCGACACTCCAATCGATCGATATCGACTCGGGGCGGAACCAAAAGCTATAGAGAGCTGTATCGGAATCCGACGGGGTATTA
Source organism: Flueggea neowawraea (assembly GCA_948243855.1). Taxonomy (NCBI): domain Eukaryota; kingdom Viridiplantae; phylum Streptophyta; class Magnoliopsida; order Malpighiales; family Phyllanthaceae; genus Flueggea; species Flueggea neowawraea. The sequence continues at coordinate 1,898 of CAODLS010880766.1, forward strand.
CATACTCCCCTTCAAATGAAATTCGTCCTCGAATTTTTAGACAGCCAAACCCACTCAAAGTCTACCCTAAAGGTCTACCAAATCCTAACTCACTCGAAATCAGGTATGCAAAAATGATGCCAGAGTATGTAGAGACAGATGCAAGTACTGTTGCAGGTACAAAAATGCTATGCATGGACAGAGACAGAACAAAATGCACAGACAGGACGAAGGATACATACCTAAGGGTCTTCAGAATCAAACAGCTACGGATATATACGCTGCATCTCATCCTCGGCCTCCTAAGTGGCCTCCTCAACTGAAAGATGTGTCCAAATAACTTTTACTGAAGCTATCTCTTTATTCTGAAGTTTCTAAACTTATAGGTCAACAATTCTAAACGGAGCCTCATTATAGGACAAATCAGACGTAACCTCAACTGACTACAATGACAGAACATGAGATGGATAAAAAACATATTTTCTTCAGAGTGAAATCTGAAACATTGTTGGATAGAAGAAAATTGAGGCAGTAGTGCCAACTCATATGCAACGGCCCAACACGATCGATGATTTCAAACAGACCAACGATCACTTTAGTACATTATCTTTGCCACATTTTATAAGTTTTTCATATATTTATCAAAACTCAACATTTCTTTCTCATTGTGCTTTGGTTGTCGTCAATGGTCCTCCTCATTTTGGTCAGTGTTTGCTTGCAAACGAGCCGTTGTAGTCCATTTTCGGTGCATTTTTTGTCATGATTTGTGCCTATATGTCTATTTTCATATCTTAGGTCCTATTTTATTGGTGTTTTTAGAGGTTTCTCACTTCGTCGATGTCTTGGCTTTCCCCCGTGGAGTTGTATGTGGTGGTATGTCTGGTTGTTGATTTTGGCCGAGAGTTCATGGTCACTAAAATTCTTCTTTGTCAGATTTTTGCTGTTGTTCATGGGAAGTTTTCATGGAGAGGGTTTGATGTTGTGGTTTTCGTCTCACTTGGTCTCCAATGTTGTGAACTTTGGTTGGGTTTCTAGTGGTTTATTTTGATGGTTGTTCATGGTGAGCCAACGACAGCAGGGTATGGTAGAGGCTATTTCTGAGATTGCACAACTAATTCCTTTTGAAATAAATTTTTTAATGTTCTTGAGTTGCAAAGAGAGAAGACATGGTTTTTATTTTTTAGGACAAGTGAAAAGATGTTGTAAAAGAAAACTTTTATAGCAAATAAATTTTAGAAGCGAAAAAACAAATGGATTTGGGAAGTTGTAATTGGTTTCTTTCTATTGAAATTGAATCTTTCCATAGAGAGAGTGAGATGATGATGTCGCAGGAAGGAGATGGTGGAAGGAAAAAGATGATGGCTATGGTGGAGTTAGGTCATGGTGGAATTTTAGGTTTTGGGTTTGGTTTGGCTTAAGTTGTAATTGGATTTGGATTTGGTTTGGGTTAAGTTGTAACTTGCTGATGTGGTGCTGATATGGCATTTTTGTCAAAATTAATGGTGTCACATAGGCACTTTAAGTGCCACATCTGAAAAGAGGAATCTATCATGAAAACATATAACGATGTAGGACTTAACACTAATTTTTGACAAATATAGGACTAACATATGAAAGGTGGCAAAGATAAAGTACTAAAATGGCGTTTATCCCATTGTTCTTCTCTCTCTCTCTCTCTTCCCCACCACCGTTCTTCTCTCTTTGTCCTTCTCCACCTATACGCTCTTTCTTCTCCCACTGTTCGCCAGAGATGACGGCGGTAACATAAACAAAGCCTAAGGATTTACGGATCTAGTCGATGGTAATGTCGATCGTGAACAGTTTTTGTTGCGAGTCCAATCAACGCTCAATTTCTCAGATCTCTCTTCTTCATCAACGACATTCTAACGCATCAATTTCTCAGATCTCTCTCCTTCATCAACGCTCCCTTCTTTTTCTCTGTTCGCTCTCTCCACGGCCGCATGATTTGGTACAACTCGGGATGTTTTCAAAAAACATATGATATTATGGTGGTGTTTTTAGTAATCTGGCAATAGCTATATATAACAACATTAATGTAAAACCCTAAATTAGTGTCTTTGCTTCATTTCATAGTCATCCACGATGCCTAACTCTAAGCTTAATAGAGCAGGTCTGGTTTTTCTCTCTTCCTTCCTTTTTGTTGTTGCCCTAATTGAACAACGATGTCGTCTCCACCTCAGTGATGTAAGCATGAATAAAATCCTACAAAAAGAATCGATCAGAGGAAGAAGAGGTGTTCCCTGCGAGAACTTCGAAGTTCAAGTTAGAATTTTGCAGAGTTCTGGCATAGTTTGTGGGTGGTAAAAACATACATCAATGAGTGTGTGAGTGTCACAACCCATTTTTTTGACCATGACCGACGTACGAGGCGAACTGTCTAAGGGAGCTCGACCCATCTCGCATAAGCCTGAAAGAACAAACATACTACCCAACACATTTCATTATTAAAACATTTGCTAAGACGTTTATTAACCAAAAACATTTGAAATATATTCATAATTGATATATGAAAATAAGTTAGTAATTGTATCAAAATAATGTATATACCAGTGGGTAAAATCATATATAAAGTATACCAGGTATCCAAAATACAAAATGACAACCCAGTAACCCGACAACATCCCGGTGCAGAGCTCTAACATCAAAACAAAAGAGCCCGAAACAAAAAAGGGCATCACTAACCAAAAGACGCCTCATTGGTGTCCAAGATGTAGTGTAGTTTACGAAGCCAAAAATTGTGTACCTGGGAGATAAGAATCGAACATAGACAAAGAAAAAAAGGGAGTAAGAACCTAGTGAGGAAGGACACTCAAAAATGCCTAATACGTGCCTCACAAAGACTGTTTTGAAAATATTTCAAAAATATTACATATAGGTATAGATAAGTACACATATATATACATGCCATATAAGTAATAGCTTTTCAGAAACCATTTCGATATTGTTCACAAACAAAGCAACTAGCATGCACGCATGCTTATCAAAAACAATATAAGATTCAATGCATAATATAAAAATATGGGACAAAAAGCAAAGGTGTGCATGTAGCACCAATAACAAAGGTGATGTAGACTCCACACTAATCAAATTCAAATTATATGTTGAATCAGAACACATGGCTACCATCCTCCCTGGTAGCTAGGCCTTGACAAAACATTGGTATACCAAAGACTACTTCTACCGCGTAGCATATGTGTCCCATATCAGAAAACAAAAATAATTAATCAAAATTCAGAATTTATAGCCAACACAACAAAAACAAATAGGGTTTCGAAACACAACCTATATGTCAAAAGCTATCATCCACTCACCTGGTGTCCAAAGCTAATGAGCCATCAAACTCCACTAGGTGGCTGATAGCACTGGCAAGAAGAAGAAGCTGAACAAATATATATGGGAACAGATATATCAGAAACAAATTGAAATGTGGTACTGTGGCAATATCAATGTATGCTATGCAATGCAAATGGAAACTCGAACCCTCAAACGATTTCCAAAAATCTATTTCGAATGAGATCCTATCATTCTTAATCAAAATTCAGAATCTACGTAAAATTACAGTTTGGTTCCTGACCTATATAAAATTATGTTTTAGTCCCCGAGACTTGACAAATTTCAAAATAGTTCTCAAAGTATTTATGGAACTACCATTTAGGTTTCCAAGTAGTCAAAATTTCTAAATTAGTCCTCGAACTCTCAGAAATCGTGAAATTGTCTTTAACTCATAAAATTACAAGTCTAAAGCTCAACTTTCTAAAAATTACAAATATGTATCTCTATTTCTAGAATTACAAATCTGTCTCCAACTTCTAAAAATTACAAATCTAGCTCAAACTTTCCAGAAATTTACAAAACTAGGCAAACAGAAAGTTATTTTCTCAAGATTACTGAAATCTCAATTCAACCAATAAAAATTGCTCCTGAACATGAATCTAACCTGAATTTCATCAAAACAACAATAGAATTGTCCAAAATTGCTTTAACCCTAACCCATTTCAAAAAAACATCAAATTCCATTCTCCCACGCTCAATCTATGTTCCTTTAGTCTTAATTCATCATAAACAATCAATATCTAAGCCCTAAATCAATGGAAACGAACAGAATCAGAATCCACACTCAAAATCGTCATTTTTTTCCAACACAACAAAACACAAGTCAATGCATAAAGTGAAGAAAGAAATGAGTTAGAAGCTTGATCTTACCTCAAGGAAACAAAAAGAGGTGATGAGAGGCAATGGGTGATGAAGAGGAAGCGTTTTGAGAGTGAAAACGACATAGAAGAGGAGTAAATGACAAAGGAAGCAAGATTGGGGTATTGAAGAACCCCTAACGCATAAAACACACTGTGTCACTTGAAAACAACACATTTTGGGCACATCTACACATGTAGCAAGCCATCTACGCACGTAGAATAGGTATTAACGTGCATAGATGATTCACAGTGTGCGTAGTCGACCTTCAGAAGTTGCTGGCTCAAACCCAGAAGATGATCAACGCACGTAGGAACTCAACAACGCACGTAGCACATCTCCAACTTCTTCTACGCACTCAAAACTCCACTCCTAAGGCATTTCCAACTTAGGTTCATCAATACCACCACTCCCGGGACCAACCAAGCACCAAAACTCGCTAGAATAATGCACGAAATTCTCCGAACACTCCTAACCACTACAGAATCAAATGGAATGCTATAAGAACCTTATCAAAATGGGCTGGATATTAAAGTGAGCCTCTTATTTATAGTGGGGATATATCCAAAATGATGAGAGTGTATATGTTCTTCTTCTGATCTTTGAGATATCAATAATGCCTTAAAGTACGACAATCAAGATTTGACTTGTTCTACGTGTTGACTGTAGCAAGCCGTTTATAATATGCACGCGAATTATCTGTTTAGAATGTGATCTTCCTAGTTGGGCTTCTGAATGTAATTTTCTTGGTTGGGCTTCTGAGTGTTGGATTAGGCTACACCAATTAGACAATTTCAAATATCTCATGTGTATCATTCAACATGACCAAACCGAAAAAAAGAAACAAAGGATGGTATACATAGTTGTAAAAGTACTATGATTTGAATATTAATTTAAAAAATATTAAAATTCAATGATTATTAAAATACCAAACATCTAATCATCAATCATCACTCCAATTTCAAACATCTCATGTGTATCATTCAGCACAACACCATGGAATGTTAGAGGACCATGATTTGAAAAGCTGCACCATATAAGTAGAGTCGCTTTCCTACCAAATATTTTCCCAACCAGAATTCGAGGCTTTAAGAATGGCATAGGTAGTCACCCTCAGTTCATAAATGAAAGCCGAAGCCTCACCATTAGAGAAGGTAAAAGCACCTTTGGAGAAACCTCTTGCATTCTTGAAATGCCCCCTACTCCCCCAGTAACCGACGTCCCTGATGCAGATCCGTTAGTATTATCTTTCAGCCAGTCCGATGGAGACGGTTGCCAAACTACATGTACAATAGAAGGAGCACGCCTTGGAATGCCTGTAATGCCAAGGTTTGTAAATAACTGCAACTCCTCCATAATACCGTTTATATTCCCTAGCTTAAAGACTGTGGCCTCCTTAATGTACTTCCACAACATTCTCAACATATTGAATATGGATACCGCCTGGCCCTGAAATATGCATTCATTTCGTGTTTTCCAAATAATCCATAATGCACTAACAATAGCAACATTCTACAACACTCTAAGCTGAGAACTCAACTGTGTATTCATAGCAGCTAAAATGTGAGATCTCAGAGAATCATCACACCTAACCTGCACAAAAAACATCCCCAAGCATTCCACATTTGCTTAGAAATAAGGCAAGTTATAAATAAGTGTTGTGAAGATTCAATGTCAGAATTGCAGAGAGCACACCTGAAAGGGAAAAGGAAACCTCTTTGTCTTAGTTTGTCAATAGTGGGCAAGTGACCCAGAAAAGCCCGCCACCCCACCGTGGAATGGGAGGGGGGTATGTACTTTTGACCGAGAAATGCAACATAGTGTCTAGTGTCCATATAGGGACGAAATCAATCTCTTAACCATAGAAAGGTTAGGTGGTCGAGCAACTAGAGCCTTGGACATATTGGTAAAGTAATCAATAATGGGATAAAAAATCTAAGCAGCATCATCCACCATGTTCTCATCAATCTACAAAACAGAAATTTTAGCAAAAGGTTTGCGCATAGAATGCACATGCTGAAAGAAATATGTGTTTCTGTCACCCTCCTCCAACCATTTAACTCTACTGCACTCTTTGTAAAAAATTTCCTTTCGGTTTGACCATAAGTCTAGATGAGAATGTGCCTCAAGCTCAACCAGTGATAACTCATCGAAGAGATCCTCACTAGCAATGTGGTTATGAACAGATTGTGACTGCAGTTCGGTCTGTGCAATATGGACATCCAAGTGCCCAAACACCTCCCTGTTCCACACTTTTAAAGCCTGTCGAAGTCTCTTCAGTTTTGCAGTAATAAGTTGGAATGGGGGCAGACTCAGACCTGAGGCATTCCAGTTAGCTAAAATGAGATCTCAGAGGCTAGAATGAGAAAGCCATATGGCTTGGAATCTAAACCGAGCCGTTGTATAAAGGGCGGCCAAATGGCAGGAAAGGATAAGAGACGAGTGATTAGAATTGTGCCTTGCAAGAGTGAGACAAGAAACGAAGCTCCAATTGTCCATAAAATGTGATGACATCAAAATTCTATCAAGAACACTTTCGACACTGGAAAAACCTCCTCTACCATTGCACCAAGTGTACTTCGAACCTCTATGTGGAACCTGCATTAATCCATTGCTGTCAATAAACCCATTCAAATCTCTACACGAAGGAGTTGATGGCGGACGACCAATTTTCTCATGTGCACCACGAAGAACATTGGAATCACCCATAATAAGTCTGGCCCCTGGGACATTTCTTGCCAAATCATCCCATAGCTGCTGGCGGCGGTTTCGCCAGACACTAGCATAAACAAAAGACCATTTCATTGTAAAGTTACGAAAATAAAAATCAAATGAAACATGTTGATCAGAGCAAACTAAGCCAGCAAACACCAGATAATCTTTACTGAAGAAAACCCAAATAGATGCTGAAATGCGCGAATTGGAAGCAACTAGGTGCATGCCTAATGATTCCCAAAATCTCGAAGGAACCTTATTAAAATCCACCATTGGTTCTGAAATACACAAAATAGTCGGCATGTTGAAAGAGCAGCTATTATGCAGATGTCTCTGCATGTCCGGGTTCCCATGCCTTGGCAATTCCAATAAATGACCTTCATTTAAAAAGGTTTGGGCATCGGCCTAGCTTTGGAGAAAGCTGTTGATGAAACTAGCCATGTCACTTGGCAGCATTGCGAGTAATTCATTTAGTAGCAGTCACCCATTCACCATCTTGGTCCTCTGCTTCGTCCGCCAATGATGGTAACTTGTTATCTCCGGTGGGTGCATCCGGTGCTGATGCATTGTCCATCTGAACGTGTTTTGAAGCTGAATCCATCCCATCTTTGTTGGGCTACTTGGTAACCAGAGTTTCAGTCCCCTATGGATGTGGCAGTGCAGTCGTAAGGTCTACCTGGTCAATCGAGCCAAATGCATCATGATTCAAAATGTCAGTTTGTGGCTCCGAAGAGGCAACCATAACATTATGAGGCGTGGTTCCAGTATCTTCCCCGGGAGGAGGAGGCATCTCCACATCATTGTGTAGCATCTCGAATGCATTTCTAATCAGAATATCAGTATCTTTAGCAAACCTAGACCTTGCTGGCAATCTCAGGATGTGGTGGGGCTGGCTTTAAAGGTTGTTTGCTTTTGTGGGAGTCAACCAGAATATTCCATCGACAGGTCGAAGCTGAGTGACCAATGCAAGCATATGTGGAAAAAAATTAAGCTAATATCTCATAGATCACCTCGACGAAAAAACTCTTGTCCTTGTTTTCTATTAAAATTCTCTCTGGCAGATCTGTGGCAAGGTCTACTTCAACCAAAATTCGTGCGTAATGCCCAAGGTCCCTCATCAAAGTAGCTTGATCGATTTTAAGCAGAGTGCCAACGCCTTTAGCAATATCTAATAAGAGTTGAGGGTGCCAATACTCCCATGGTAATCGATGAAACCTGACCCATACTTATGTGTGGTGAGACATTGTGCCTCCAGATCAACATCTGACGTCCAATTCTACAACCGAAGAAGGCCCGGCTTTAAGGCAATGACACCTTTACCAAAGATGCGAGCTTTGTCTTCTGGAGACGAAAGAATAATGTGGTAAAAACGCCTTCCAAGTGAGATGAGTCATCAGTTCTTCAAATGCTAAACAGATGACTTCATTTTAAGATCATTGAATCGCCAGGGCTACTCTCCGCAGGCAAGGATAAGGGCATTGGTGCAAAGCTGGAGGCATTCAGAATAAGCATGTTCATTGATCCGGATTGACACAAACCCCCATTGTGTTCTGGAGTGATTGAGGAAGCAGGAAGAACTGAGGGTGAACCCTTAACAATATTGGCAAAAGATTTGGGAGGAGGGGACGACGCAGTAGTGGAGTCCGAGTGTGCCCTAGATGCTGTCGGTTGAGAGAGACGACACATCCCAGAGAAGAGCTCAGAGATCCCGATGTAGCAGTAAAGGGAAGCCGATGCATGAGGGACATGATGGCTTAAGCTGCCAGCCATCGGCGGTGACAAAGAAAGATAGCATGCCAATGAAGAAAGCTAAGTTTCGAGAAAGGTGGATGTAATACCCCGTTTGTTTTGGCTAGGTATCTGTAGCTTTTGTGCGTCTTTGATCAGATCCTTGATGTTCAGAGATGTTGTTGGGATGTTGGAGGTGTTAGATAAAGTCTTGTGGTTGAGAAAACTTAGAATTCCTTGAGTAAGTTTGGGAGTTACTCGGGTAAGTTGAGAGTTACTTAAGTAGGATATTGAGTCACTCGAGTAATTGAGGGTTGGGGTCACACGAGTAATGGATGGTCCAACTCGAGTGAGTTCATGCTTCATTTCTGATCTGTGAATGAGACTTACTCGAGTAAGATTTTACTTACTCGAGTGAGTGGGGTCAAAATTTCCTTTGAAGCAAGAGTTACTCGAGTAAGTCCTGAGATAGCACAAACATTTAGCAAAATGGTGCATTTTGATGTCTAGGTCTATTTAATGCCTTACCCATTTTCTCTTCTTCATTTACTCCTCCAAACATTCTGAGATTTCTCTCTCTTCATTTTCCATTGCTTCTCCTTCTCCAATCAATTCCCTAAGGTTAGAACACTCTTCTCTTCCTTCTTTTGCTTCCATTTTGTCATTGAATGAATGAATTTGTTGGGCATTTTGGAGAGTGGCGAGATGAACTAGGGTTTTGAATTTGGGTTGATTAGGGATGTTTCTGGTAGAAAGAGTGTTAGAGATTTTAAAATTGGGACTTTGGGAGTCTAGAAACATCTAGGTTTAGCTCGAAATCATCATAATCGAAGTGGTTCATGAATGGGTTTGAATCACTTCGGGTTGGATTGATTTTAGATGATTCTGAGTTGTTTTGTTGGATTGAAGTATAGATTAATACTCTGGAGGTTATTTATAGATAATGTGGGTGTTTGGGAATGATATTGCTCGGTTGAATCTCGAGTGGGTTGATTTTGAAGGTTTATGGGCAATATCTTACTCGAGTAAGGCATGTTGTTACTCGAGTAAGACAGGGTAGGCTTCACTTGAGTAAGACCATGACTTACTCGAGTGAGCAAGGCTGTTTCTCAAGTGAGCTAAGGTTTTGAGGGACAAAAGTTGTAAATTGCTTGTCTCGTGACTTCTGAGAGTTTTGGGACTCTTTTGAGGATTTTGACTGTTTGGAAAAACTAGTTAGCTATCCTAGAATAGTTTGAGGACTATTTTGCAATTTGTCAAGTCTCGGGGACTAGAACATAATTTTACACTGGTCGAGGACCAAACTGTAATTTTACATAGATTGTGGGTTTTGAATCCAGAGTGACAGATTATCATTCGTATATGGATTTCTGCGATCTTTCGAGATTCCGCATCTGCATCTGCACTTCATGCATCTGGTATTGCCACAATATCACATTTTGATTTGACTATGATATATCCGTTGATATATATTTGTTCTGTTCAGCTTCCTGTTCGTGCCCTACACAAGCCAGTGAGTGAATAGTGGGGGCCTGACGGGTGTTTTGCACTTGGACTACTAAGTGAGTGAATAGTAGCTTTAGACACATAAGTTGTGTCTTGAACTGTATATATTTTCTGTTGTGTATAACACATACTCTGAAATTTTACTAATCTAAGGATTGACTAATGACAAACTGATTATGTGTATTAATCAGGATTCTGCTTTGAAACTGATATATATGTATTATATATCTCCTCTCTAATTTTGATGCTTCTACGTATACTCTGCTTTGATACTATATATTAGTATACTTTTTTTTTTCTGATATGAGACACCTACTGTTACAGAGTAAAACATGACCTTTGGTATACCAACGCTTTGTTAAAACCCAGCTATCAGGTTTGTTGGTAGCAATGTGTCCTGATCCGGAGTCCACATACTTTGCTATTAGTGCCACGTGAACGCCTTCTGCTTTGGTCCCATATAATTGTATATGTATTTTGACTCTGAAAATAAAAATCGTTTTATACGCCTCTGAGTTTGTGATTGCTTGCATGCGAACCCTTTTGCGAAAGGATTTCTGAAAAGCTATTACATATGTATAGCGTGTATATATATGTACGTTAAACTATATCTACATGTGTAGTTTTGAACTGTTTTCAAAACAGTCTTTATGAGGCAAGTATGAGGCGATATGGGGTGTTATTCCTCACTGGGCCCTGACCCCCTTTGTTCTCTGTTTACGTGATTCCTATTGAGCAAGTTCACAGATTTTGGTTTTGGCAACTGTTAGCATCCAGACTTCAGTGAGGCATCTTTTGGTTAGTGATGCCCTTTTGTCCGGGCTCGTCTTTTGTTTTGTAGAGCTCCGCATTAGGATGTAGTTGGGTTACCTGGGTTACCATTTTGGTTTTTGGATTATGTTCCGCTATTTTTCGCATTTATAACTTTTGATATATATTTATTTATATATAATTGATTTATTTTGTTTTTGATTATTAAATGGTTTGACAAATGTTTTATAATCTGAATCATTTGGGTAGTATGTTCTGATCTTTGAGGCTTGTCCGAGATGGGCCGGGTTCCCACAGACGGTTCACCTCGTACCCCGGTCACGAGCTCGCAATGGATCGTGACAGTGGAGGACGCCCTAGACATGAAATACTTTTAAATTGCCACTAATTAATTCCTTTAATTTGAAATTTAGATCTCAAATTTTTTAAAAAAATTGTTTTGCAACGAGTTGGTGGCAAAATTTGCGACCAGTTCGTCTAAATGTCCCATTTCAACTTTAATTCAAATTTTCAATGAAAACAATTAACTAAATTTTAATAATTGGACAAATATTGTAATATATATATATAGTGGGAAAATAAATGAAAAATTAATTTGTAAATATACAATAAATTATTCAAGATATATAACCTTACATTAATTTTATTTTAATGTTAACGTCATATGATAAATTCATTGTAATGGACAGTAAAATTTCATTTGTCATCATCGGCGTCTTTCAACTTGAGAAAAATGTTCCTCCACGATACAATATGAACATTTAGAACACCTATGAAACAATTAATTTGTAAATGTACAATTAAATATTTGAGATTTAAATCAAAATATTTCATCATTTAATAATATTAAATAAAAAATAAATACAAAAATTGTACATTATTTTCTATGTTTTGAGCCGAATTGGTGGCAATTACAGCTAAGGTTGGACCAATTCATCGCAAAAATCAATTTTTTTGGTGGGAAATTTCAAATTTCAGTGAAATTTTGGGAGGTGCTCGGGCAAGGGAGTTTTGGTTTTGCGACGAATTGGTCGCAATTTTAGCTACTGTTGTGACCAATTCGTCGCAAGGATTTGGGGTTTTGGCCCGATGGAGCCATTCTTCCCAAATCCTGTGTCTCTCTAAGCCGACATTCTTCCTAAATCCTCTCCATCCTGTTCTCTCACTGACGTTCTACCTCTCTCAACCTGTGCGCTCTCTCTCTTAGCACACTCTATCTTCGTTGAAGCTCTCTCTCCCGACAGTCTTTCTCTCTCGCTCGACCCTAGTTCAAGGGCAGATGAGCTTACGATTTCCTTCACTTGCTGGTACTTCCTCTTTCTTTCACTTGTTTTCTGAGATTTTCTTGGATTCCTTACAAAGTTCAATTATTTCTTATGGTTTTTTACAGGATAGTAATTGTTGAGCTTTCAATCATGAGGTACTGTTGTTATTTCTCTGTTTTATTTGTTTATATATAACAAAGGTTAAGAATAGATGTTTAGATTAATGCGTGTTGGTATGTGGAGATTTCGAATTCTTGGATGTTAATGTTATGTTTATTGTGAAAGTTGGATATTTTTAGTGCATTCGGTTGATTGATTGGTGGGAATTTGAGGCTTTCTTTCGCTGTTTTGTGTGTGTGTTTTATTTTAAAGTATTATCAATTGTTTGCAAATTTATTATGTGCTTAGGGAAGTGATCCGATTGTTGTCTTTAATTTGTTTTAGTATGTGAAATTTTTTGTTAATGGGTTTTTGAAAATTGAGATCTTGTTTTGCTAAATTGTTTTGTTGTATCTGTACTAGATTGGAGAAGTTCATACCGTGTTGAGCTTTTGTTTCATAAATCCAGAATTTTGTTGATTCATTGACAAATTCCCTTTAAATTCTGAAGCACTTGGGTGGATACGAGAATTGCAAGGTTTGTGTTGTAGTTGGTTAACAAAATTGTTTATCAGTGTTGTGTTTTTGGTGAGAAAATAAATCTGTATGTATTCTTGAACTTGTCAGGTTCTTTTGGGATTGGAGCTCATAAAATCAAGTTGGTTGAGACCAATTTCATCGCAACAGTGTTGGTCGACTTCTTCACAAATTTGCGACGAAAAGTTGAGCGTCACAAATTTTGCGATGAATTGGTCGCAGAGAAAATTTTTATGAGGGGATTTTTTGCGACAAACTTTGCGATGAAAAATCAGTCGCAACAGCGGTGTTGTGACGAAATTCCAGCTTTTGGGATGAATTCTTTTCGTCATAAAAACGTATTTTTCTTGTAGTGTTTCAACTAAGACTCCTATTTATTATATTAACGAAAGGAGTTTTTGGGATTTTGAGTGTTCTCTCCTCTTTACTCACTTAAAGTCTCTTTCAAGTTCATTTAAACTATATATATATTTATTAGGCCAATCCTTTCAGTTAAATCTTACTAAACTAGACTCTTTAAGCCTCTTAAGAATTTCATCGCACACCTTACCTACATAGAATATGCCTATCCTAAACTGGGTAAATTCAATTCTTGTGGATCTCATATAGACTTCATCTTTCGATCCTTCATTCTAGACTTATTAATACTATCATCATGGTGATCAAGCACAATAATACTCATTCAAAACAAGTCATTGAATTAAATCCAATGCACAATACAAAATATAAAACTTAAAACACAATACTTATTCATTAATAAAGTAAATAGACATTAATAGTCTATATTTCTAAGTCCTAACAATAGATTTAAGCTATTGTGATAATGAAAAACAAAATAAAACAATAAATAAGAAAACAAAACATTGTCGCT
>CAODLS010880769.1:0-17497 GCA_948243855.1 Flueggea neowawraea
ATTCCCATGATAATGATCGATTAGGGACATTTATAATAGTATTCCTTTTATCTCTACGGTTTTACTATCAAGTCACGCACTTGATGGCATAAAGAAGAATAAACTATTCATGGAGTTTTATCTTTATAAAACAATATTTCATAGAAATGAAATGCCTCTTTATTATTAAATAAACAGAAATAACAATGTTTACATGATTGGGCTAGGGCACAAAACTAACAGCAACTTGCACCAAGTGTTCTCTTGTAAGCCAGTGCATAGATTGCATTAAGTATGTGCTTTAGCCCTTCACTACGTGCATAGATAGTACTCTACGTTCGTAATGGAATCTCTTCAAAGAATCTGAACCTTTGCACCTCTTTAATGGATGTTTTGTGGACATCATCATCAAAACTGAACTCGAAAATCTCCCCCCTTTTTTATGATGACAAAACATGCATGAATTTGAACATCTATTCACCAATGATAAACAATTTGATTAAGAATTTCAGTCTTTGTCACTTGGTTAGTCCAACAAAACAAAATGCATAATGTTCAAATCAATTTTGATACCACTTGTAGAACACATATTAAGAAAGATACCACCTATAAAACAAGATGGATATCACTAGTAAAATAAGATAGGTGCCACTTAAACAAATCCATGCAACATTCTCCCCCTTATTGTAATCATCAAAAATGATATGCAAAAAATATGCCAAACTTACCCTTTTTCAAATAAAGGTAATGAAAATCATTTTAACAATTATAACTTCCCCTAAGCAAATGCATTTTACAAGAAAATCATTTTAGAAGCAAAACTCCCTCTTTTTGTTTCAAAACATGCATAACAATTTTCACATAAATATCTCCCCTTTTGAATTTAAAAAACTCAATGTAGGCATGCAACCATTTGAAATGAATACTAGTTGAAATAAACATTTTGCAATCAATTCAAATATTCATATGGCACATCAAACAATATATCGACAATCAAGCACAAAATAGCGTAAAGGTATGAAATCAAATCAATGTTATAAACTATATTCAATCAACAAATAATCAATTTGCATATATACAAAATAAATTAAAATAAAGAAAAGTTTGAGTTTAATAATGGGGTACCACATTTGTAACTTTCTTCTTGTCAATGATTGTCGTTAAGCACATACCGCCAATTTCTTTGTTGGCATTATCATCATCATCACTTGAGCTTGTCATATAATGTCCAAGTATTCTTCTTTCCTCATTTTCCATGATTCTTCAAGTATGGACAATACGATTTGATATGTCCTGGTTCATGACACTCATAGAAAATGAGTTTGTTCTTCTTCTTGTTTGCCTTCTTTGCATCTCTTTCATTGTTGAGGAATTTATGAAATTTCCTAGTGAGATATTTCACATCTTCAAAATCATTTTCTTCTTTCGCACCTTCACTTAAGCTTAAAATGTATTTTGAGGAAGCCTTTAGTGCAATGCCCAAGTCCTTCATCTTCATTTTCCCTTCAATATTTTCTTCTTTTTCTTCCATACTTATTTCATGTGTGAGTAAGGATCAATGCAATTCCTCCAATGGTAGAGAGGACAAGTCTTTGGCTCTTGAATGGCATTTTTTATAGGAACCCAAGACTTTGGAAGATACCTCAAGATCTTTCTCATAAGCTCATAATATGTGTATGATTTTCCAATAGCTTTGGGACCACTGATGATAACATTAAAGCGATCAAAATCTCTTAAGTGGGTTCTCATTCCTCCATTTTGAATAATTCATATTTATGAACAAGGAGGGAGACTTTGTTCTCCTTGACTTGGCTAGTTCCCTCATATGCAATCTCCAATGTTTACCAAATCTCTTAAGTCATCTCACATTGTTGGATTTTCTTGAATTGAGATTTGCTCAAGGAACAATAAAGACTACGCATTGCCTTGTGAGTGTAAGACATGAATCTCTTGTCATTTTCATTTCATTCTTCCCTTGGCTTCTCCACTTTTCTTTCTTCCACAAATTTTGTTGGCATTAATGGACCATACTCTACAACTTTCCATATGTACATGCTTTCTGATTTAAAGAACACCATCATCCTTATCTTTCAATAAGTATAATCACTACCATCAAAGAAAGGAGCACGATTAATAGCCAATCCTTTATATTTAGAAAGATCTCCTATGGTTTCCATTTTGATCTTTGACCCTTGGGTTGTTAAACCAATTTTTTAATATCAAAAGCACAAGTTTGGATACCATTTGTTAGTTCCAAAGATGGATATCCAAGAAGGGGGGTGAATTAGACTTTTAGAAAGTTTAAAGCCTTGTTGAAAATATTTTGCAAAATCAAAACAAACAACAAAGTTTCTATGAGTTCTTTTGAACACAAATCGGAAAATGAAATGCAGGAGAACTCAAAACCAACTATCCAATCCACACAAAAAATAAACTAAATGCAAGGTAAATTAAATGAGTTGAGGAAAGAGAAAACAAATCCAATTTATAGTGGTTTGATCGTCCTTGACCTATATCCACTCCTCTAGAACCCTTTGTTGAGTTCGGTTTTGATGATGATGAATGCAAAACATACATGAAAAAGGTGTAAAATTGTAGACTTGCTGATATTTGGAATTAAAGCACCTTAATAACCATTTAAGTGCGTTAATGAATGCAAAATTGGCATCTAAGCACATAGACGTGTTGAACCAATAAGCAAAAAGTGACAAACAATGATCTAAGCACACATATGATTCATCAAGGGACATAGATGAGGATCAATGCATATAAATAGGGTGTAACGCACGTTGTCTAATGATCTTAGCATTGTTGCGTAGATGAATTAAAGATGCAAACTTTAATGAGAAGATCAATGCACGTATATGGGTAGCAACACACGTTGAGGAGCTTTAGATGATGACAAAGTTAAGACATTCCTCGGGATTTCAAATTTGAATATTCCTTGTACAATATGATGTCAGAATTAAATGAGTGAACTTTGAGAAGGAAAACACACCTTATTGATCAACAAAGCACTTTAATGAAAATCTGGAAAGAATGCCAAAACACCTTATTGGTCAACAAAGTACGTTAATGAAAGTCTAGGAAAAGTGCATATTCGACAAAGCCCCTTATTGATGAACAAAGTGTGTTAATGAAAGTCTAGCCGAAGTTGGATATTCTGGAATGAAGAACAACGTATGTAGATCCATCAACAAAGCATGTAGATGGCTTACAATGCATGTGGCACAACTTACAATGCATCTAGAAGATTATGACGTCAACTAAATCAGCATTCTCTATTCATATGTCCTAAATTTACATAATAATGCAAGCATAAAAGTATGGAATTTTTGACCTACTTGTACTTGATTATCGGTGAATTTATACAATTTTTGTTTTTTGTGTAGGGTGATGAAAAGTTCATGGAAAATGTGTTTGTGAATTTGGAAGATCAATGGAAGAAGGTGCGACGAAAATCGGCTCAAAGGGTGCAAAGATCGCATTGCGCGATTTCCCGTTTGAGGGCCAAAGTGTGGCCAGACCAAGGTTAGCTACCAAGGGCATGCTGAGAATGTGGTGGAAGTCCAAAATGAACCAATTTGGGAATATATGGACCACGCCCATGCAAAGGGGTGTGGTTAGACCGTGGCTGACATAAATGGGTCAAAAAGTCAAATTTCGGCTAGGTTTCAAAGGTGGAGAAAAAGTGGCCAAAAAGTATGCAACTTGCATGCATCAACTTGGAAATTGTCTAGGGTTTTTTGGGACTTATTCAATCCTATAAATACCCCTCATGTGTGCATCAAGAAGGGGATCCAACCTTTGTACATAATTCTTTCTAGTTGTTCTTCCATTTGGAAGAACAATATTGTAGGGTTGGAGTAGCCAACCTTGGTACATAATTCATTCTATTTGTTCTTCCATTTGGAAGAAAAATATTGTAGAGTTGGAGGAGCCAACCATTGAGCATATTTTTCTATCTTTTTTCTTCCATTTGGAAGAACATTGTTGTTGGATTGGAGGAAGAGATGGAGACCGCGCTTGAAGTGCGAGGAGTTCGCTCGAAGGCTACCAAGAGAAGCTTTATCTCTATCCATTTTTCTCCTTTTATCTCTTTAAATTTATTGCTTTTACCATGGTTATTGTTGATAATTATTGTCTTATTTTGTTGTACAAAATCATGGTAGCTTAATCATCTTGTTAGGATTTCAAGATGTAAACCTTGATGGATACTTATTATATTTATGTATAGAATGTTGATCTTTTACTTCCATATATGTAGTTCATATATTATTGTTATTTAATGCTATATTTGTAGTATTTGTCTCTTGTTCTTGAATGATATATTTATAGATAATTTGGATTTGATTTAATGACATGTTTGAATTGACTATGATTATGATTGGCCATCATTGGTTATAATTTTAATAAATCTAGTTTAAGGACCGAAAGGATATGACTAGATGAGTTTGACATGCATTAAACTTGTTAGGTTATGAAATGAAAATATTCATGCCTATAAGGTGTTCGATGAAATTCCCTAATGAACCTAATGAGTCTAGTTTAGTTAGTTGAGGCCGAAAGGACCTTTTAATGAATGTAGACATGACCTAGATGAACTTGAAAGAGGATATAGGTGATAATAGCGAGAGAACACTCATATCCCATAACCGTTCATAGATATAGTAAGTAGGAATCTTGGTTAAGTCTTTAAGTCCTACCGTTTATCTTATTGTTTGTCTTTTACATTTTGTGTTCTTTATCTGAAAATAACAAAAATATCACTTCTTTGCGTGTTTTATTTATTGTGTGAATCAATCACAACTAGCACTTATTCCTATGGGTTCAACATTCTAGGAATACTCCTAAGGTTATTTTATTACTTCATCGATTATCGTGCGCTTGCGATAAAATCGATCAAGTTTTTGGCATCGTTGCCTGGGATGACGCTACTAGCTGTGATTGTTTGTTTCCTTTAAATTTGTAGGCGATGCATGATTTTGATGTGTTCTTGAAGTTTGGGAGGAATATAACATCGAGAATATGCCAAAGCCATGGTGCGGGCCATTTGTGATTTCTTTATTGTGGTACTAGTGGCGCTATGCTTAATGATTATAACCATTTGAGGTCCATCGTAAGAGATTGAAACCACTCATAGATGCAACATGAGGAATATTTGGCACCCCAAATAGATCCTATTCATGTGTGCATAATGACATTAAACTATTTTTGGTCCGCAATGACATTAAACTATGGTTATCTTTTATTTATGCACTTGCATGCATATTTGCATTTTAGTATAGGAGCATGTTTACTTTTGTTTTTATTTTACAATATTTTGTTGATGTTCAATGGAAAGGACACATTGATCACTTTCATTATGATATATATGCATTTGTTCCACTAACCTCTCAGGTTTTTGCCTAGAATTTGAGTCGTCCAATCAAGGCAAGAGGAATCACAAGCAAAGGGAAAAATAGAGAAGTATTCAAAACCATATCTCTTTTACGCATGCTTAATGTTGAAAATTGTAATTGTCCCTATTGTTGATGTTTATACGGATTTACTTTGTGGAACATTAGGGACAATATTCAAAATAAGTGTGGGGGAGGGGTTTAGTGAATGGTTGTGTAAATTGCTTATATGTCTTTGGTTGTATGTTGGTTTTGCTTGAAAAATGCTTAATTGTTTAAAAATGCTTAACATGTTTAAATTTTTTTCTTGAATTGTGCTGTAAATGTTTAGAGAATGTCAAGCTTGAGAAAAATGAAATTTGGATTGATTTGGTTTAAAAGAATCTTGTAGTGTGTTAGTATGCTTTTAACATGATTGATTGAAGAAGGTATGTTATTTGTTGGTAGCTTGAACATTAATTTGGCATTTTTAGGTGGCAATGTTTAGAGTTATTTTATCAAAAACTTTATTCTATTAGTGGAGGCACAATAAAAAGTTGAAAACTTATTGTTAAGGTTGTGCTTCATTGATAACAATTTGAAAATTTTGAGTAGGCTTGGCTTAATGAATGTTTAGTGCTTTTATTGTGTTCTTAAATGATTATGCTTCACTTTTGATGGTGAACCTAAACCGGGAAAAGTATATGAGATTCTTAATCTACTCCGCTATATTTTGGATATGAGTATGCAAAGCACAACCATAAAGGGTTTTCTAAGTAACTAGTAGCACTCATCACAAATGAGTGCATATATGCGGAAAAAAGAGGACTTCCTTTACGGTGGAAACCACAATAAATGCAAAAACACAAAAAAAAAATTGAAACCCTTAATTTGTTGACTGAGTTTGTAGCACCCAAAAATAAAGTGAAAGCAATAAAAGGAAATGAATGAAATTAAGGGAAAGCACTAATGTTTGAAATTAATGAATGATGCCAAGCTTGCTCTAAATTAAAGATAAATGTATTTTGATCTTAACAAATGGTGGAGATAAAACTTTGGAGATGCCAATAGATTAGGGGATTTGATAGTTGTAACTCTTGAAAATGCCACTTCTTAATGCCAACGTTTTGTTCATTTTTGTGACAAATAGCATGGTTTTCTTCTCTTTATCATTTAATTTGGATGCTTGCATAGTACAAGAATGTTTTGGCCTTTTCAATTCGAGTTTTTATTCTTCCCTCGGGTTTGAAATTGGTTTGCTTGGGGACAAGCAAACGAGTAAATGTGGGGGAGTTTGATATGTCCTAAATTTACATAATAATTCAAGCATAAAAGTATAATATTTTTTCTCTACTTGTACTTGATTATCGGTGAATTTATATAATTTTTGTGTAGGGTGATGAAGAATGCATGGAATTGGATGAAAAATGGATAAAAAAGCATGGAAAATGATATACTTTCATCTATTTTTCATCCTATTCCATTCATTCTTCATCACCCTACACAAAAAGTGTATAAATTCACCGATAATCAAGTACATGTAGGGAAAAAATGCTATACTTTTATGCTTGAATTATTTTGTAAATTTAGGACATATCATCTACTTTCTCACAGCAGCTACTTTGAGGCTTCCAATGGCTATATTCTTTCAAGTTGCTATAAATAGATGTCTTAGAGCAGAAGGAAAAAGGAGAGAGACCGTTGCAAGGACTTGCTATTTATTTTCTCTCTCATTTCTACCTTTCTGACCCATTTGAGTTATTTACTTGCTATCACAATTCTGGGTTTGCGTGAGCTTGAATATGTTATATTCTTGGGTTGATTTTGTAACAAGCAAGGTTGTTTGCTTGGTGTAGATAGGTTTCCTTGTTATGCCTTAGAAAAATAAGAGTGGTAGCTAGTGAGGCTTAGAAAACTAGTGAGAATAGTTTTCTACTTAAGCCCGCAAAAACTAGGGATTCGGTTTTCTTGTAGAGCCCGCAAAAATAAGGTGCAACGGTTTTCATGTTGATCCTGAACAAAAAGTGGTGTAAAAGTTTTCCCTCGACCAGGAAGTTAGGAGATAGTGAATTGACATTCTCTAGGGGATCTAGAGGAGTAGACGTAGGTCAAGAAGGACTGAACCACTATAAATCGGATTTGTGCTCTCTTCCCTTACTCTCTCTCATTTACTTTGTCTTGCATTTGATTTACATTGTTATGTGTGGATTGGATTTTTAGTTTTAAGTTGCTTCTGCATTTAACTTTGATTTTGGTTTAAAAGAAATTTGTTATTTGATTTAGTTTGCAAAAGATTTTCAACAAAGCTTTTAACTTGCTAAAAACCAAATGCACCCCCTTTTGGATTGTCATTTCATTGCGTATTAGGACTTACTATCACAACCAAAAATCGGGTTGTAACCGGTGTACAAGGTGAACCATCTGTGGAAGCCCTACCCATCTCGAACAAGCCTCGAAGATCAGACATTCTATCCAACTTATTCAATTTTAACAGTTATTAAACCAATTATAAATTAATAAAACACTTTATACTAAAAATACAAGTATATATAACGAGTTATACAAAACGAAACCGTAATATCAATAATGTATAAATTCAAAAGACAAAATATAGCCCAATAACCCAACAATAACCCGGTGTAGAGCTCTAACAAAAAACAAAAGGAGCCTGAATCAAAAGGCACTCACTGTCAAGTGGAACGCCTCACTAGGTACAAGATAGTGAACGGTCAACGATTGCCAAAAGAGAACCTGTGAAAATAAGATAAAGAAAAATAGACAAGAAACAAAGAAAAAGGGTAAGAATCTCTAGTGAGGAAATGACACTTTGAATTGCCTCATACGTGCCTCACAAAGACAGTTTTGAAAATGTTTAGAAAACTTCGCATACAGATATAAGTGTATATACGTATACACGTTAAATACAAAAATAATAGTTTCAAAATTTATTTCGAAATCGTTCTTAACCAAAGAAAACAACGGACCTACAAAATATTTATTATTTGATGCGTACCATAAAACAAGCAGACATGTTTAACACTCATTCATGCAAAAATTACCGTTTGACCCAAAAACAAATTGCTTTCAAAATCCATAATCATGTAATGCAGATATCACGTCAGATGATAAGTAGAGCTGATAAGCATTTATCATACACCCGTATTATATTACAAACTGTGCCGACTAGAGCATATCAAAATAAACCAGCAACCTTAAGAGTTCAAATGGTACCAGACTCAAAAGGGCTAACAACTGACAGCCTTAGAGGCTCAAAATATTACACCGTCTACCCTAAGGGTCTCAAGACTGTGATAAACAGAAATTGATCTCAAGTACATCTGCGAGCGTTGCGTGCTCCAGCAAGATATACCTCGTCAAATTACATAAAAATATACTACAGAGAATGAACAATAATACAGTCCCACCAAACTTATTATTTCTTAACAAAAAGTATATAACACCAAACAACCTGACAGGGGACTAGTGTCAAGATCCAATATTTGGATAAAACGTGGACTTCACCACTTGATCATATGTTGACTTCGCCACTAGAAACATATAATTCATGTGTGTTAGCTAGACACACAAGTTACCACATACTCTGGTAATTGAGTGCTACCACCTACCTTAGTAACTGAGTCTTCACATTGGTATACCAAATGTTACGTTTATCCCCGTAACAAACGTATTCTGAGTCAGAATAATTAAACTATGATTATTGCAGAAATAAAAAATGCAAATTCTTATCATCCCAATAAGAATATAACCAAATATATAACACACTAATAACCATTGATTCCATAACATAAACGGAGTGAAATAAATAATCTTTATTTCAGAGAAAAACAATTCAGTAAAATATTCATTTTAGAAAATATTTGCCTTATTATTGAACAAAATACTTGGATTAGCAAAATGTTTATTTTAAAACACGATAATTATTTTAAAATTCTAATCTTTATTCCGGAAAAATATTTCAAATAATTGAACCAAATATTTATCTCGAAAATCATACTCAATTGCAGACAAAATATTTATTACAAAATATTTTAAATTTCTGATATAGAATACTTAGTGCAAAAGCTATACTCATTTCACAACAAAATAGTTGTACCAGAAAAATATATTCTTAAAATCCAAATTAGAGTATTTATTACATAAATTATAAAAAATATCAAAATTTAATAATTATTTTGAAAATCGAATAATTTCAGAAATTGATTTCCACATAATAGCTTTTCACATAAGTCAGATTTTAGAATTTTCTTATCCTTTATTTATTTCATATTACATGTCATGTCCAAACACGTCAAAAACATATAATTTTTAGAATACACATCTTATGTGTCTGAAGCTATCATTCCACTCACTTGAATATCTAAGCTGAATGACCTAGTCACGCACCATTGGTGGCTAGCTGACCCGAACACAGAGCTAAAACAATTATCGGAACATAATTAATGATATGACGGCAGTACTATGACGGCACCAAAATGCAGGATATGCAAATACAGATACAAACACTCACTCGACGTCGAAAATCGAAATTTACATAAAATTATAGTTTAGTCCCCGACTTATGTAAAATTACCATTTAATCCCTAAGACCTCAAAAAATTATGGATTACTCCCCAAAATTTTTGAAATTTACAAATTAGTCCTCCAAATATTTTAAATTTATAAATAAAGCCTCCAATATTCTAAAATTACAATCTATCTTCTAACTTCTTAAAATTACAAATATGGGTTTCTATTTTCTGAAATTATAATTCTGACCCAATCATATAAAATGTCCAATCTAGTCCTCAGAATGTACAGAACGTTGCAAAATTATGTTTTCAGTCCCTTTCATTTACAATCCACACCAAAACGTCCCTTTCAACAACAAAACTCGTAACAGTATTATCCAACATTTTTAGTCATTCTAATCAATCCAAAACAGTCCCAGAAGCTTGCATCTATCATCATTTTCATCCAACAACAACAAAAATGTCTAAAACTATCCTAACAAATCAGACAGAAATACCCTTTCACTAAAAATATTCAAACATTCATTTCAACTCACATCCACCTTCCACACAAATCCTACAAGCTAAATCCAACAAGAGGCCACCTAAATCCATCTAGAAATCATGCCAAAACCGAAGCAACAGTGCCACAGAAACTCATTTTCGTTCAACATGAAATAAGGCAAGAAAAGATTGGGTTGGGGGGGAGAGAGATACTCAACTTGGATTACTAGCCAAATTGAAAAGGAAGTAAAGAGGAAGAAAATGGATGGATTGGGAGAGAGAATCCAAAGACAAATACATTAAAATGGCAGTGAAGAAAAATAAAGCAACTTACATAGGCCGTGAAGAAAATCGTTTTAAAATGGAAGAGAAGGAACAGAACGGTGCCTTTTCACTTTAGTCCGTAAAGCCACGGACGATAGACGAGCTTCATGGACGACAACCAACAATAAGAACCACTTGCCATTTCAGTTTGCACTCACACGTGTGAACGATAGACTTCTCCTGCGGACAACAATAAGAAAACAACATGTAGCTTGCTCCTATACACAGAATGACCTGTAGTTCATTCCAAGGTATTTTTTTTCTTCCGTTTGTCTTCTTCTATTTTCAACAAATTCCCACTTAATTAACAACTTAATCACTTCAAAAAATTTTAATCACCCAATTAACATTTAAAACACAAAAATTTAATTTCCAACATAAAAATTATTTTCCAAAATAATTAGAAAAATTACCAAAAATTAATCGAAAAATACCAAATATTATATATTATTTTCGAAATCAAGTACAAAAATTACCAAAAATAAATTTGTCAAAAATTCAAGATATTACAACAAGTTTAAATTTATGGTTTGGAAATTTATAATCAATAAAACGGGGAGGTTGTTCCACATACACTACTTCTTTCAAATAGCCATTTAAAAATGCACTTTTCACTTCCATTTGATAAGTTTGAAACCTTTAAAACATGCAAATGCACACAATATGCAAATGACTTCTAATCTAGCAACGAGAACAAATATTTCATCAAAATCTATGTCTTCTTCTTGGTTATAACCTTGCGAACAAGTCTAGCCTTATTCCTCATTATTTTACCATTTTCATCAGTTTTAGTCCTAAATACCCACTTAGTACCAATAATGGTCTTATCCGTAGGCCTAAAAATCAATTCCCATCACTATTTCTCTCAAATTGATTGAGTTCCTCTTGCCTGGCAACTCACCAATGTTCATCATTTAATGCAATATCAACATTCTTAGGCTCTATTTGAGAAACAAAGGCAACATTACTAATATCAAGAAATGTAGAGGATTTAGTTGTTACCCCTTTGGATACATGATGAACGCTTAATTATACATATTTGTATTGTCGAATTCCTATCGTTTTGGTTATAATTGAGTTGTTTTCATAGGTTCTGGTATTTTATTGGTTGATATTTTGTTTTTCAGGTCATGTGATGGTGTTTTGATAGAATTGAATGAAAGCAAGCCAAAACGGAGATTAAATGACAACTTTCGAGGCTTTCAACACAGGACACAATTTGGAAGACCAAGACATGGCCGTGTAATTTCATGATTTGCCCATGTACTATTCGCCAGAGTTAAGTGCACATTCAGAAAGTAAGACAAGGACTTGGAGCCCAAGACACCGCCGTGTCTTAGTAGTTATTTCCTTGTCTTTCCAGTTTCGGAACCAATGCGTCAAAGAGTTGAAACAACGAAGTTTTAAAGCAAGGCACAATTTGGGAACCGAAGACACGGTCGTGTAATGTCCGTATAAGGTCGTGTCTTACCAGAACACATCATTTCAGCCTATTTATGGTTTGGACGAACCCTAGAGCAGATGAGCCGCCATTGACACACAAAAACAGAGTTGTAGAGAGGGAAAGAGTTGGGTTTCAAGTGGAGAACGCCTTTGGAGTGGATCGACATCAAAATCGAGTGGATTTCTTGAAGATTGAAGGATTCTCAATGGGTTGTTTTGTTCTATCTCATTTTCATTTTGTTTTTGCTATTGTATCTACTGATATTATGAGCTAAACTTATGTGCATCTAGATGTGATGAACCCTAGGACGAATTTGTGATTGGGTTTTGTTATTTTGTTGCTTTATTCATGAATTGAGACTCATCTATGATTTAGTATTGTTTTTGTTGGATTGATTCTACCGGTGTTTTGATTCGACAATTGACTGCATACGTGGGAATTGAGAGATTTATCGTGTGTTTAAAGTCGTTCATAGGTGAGAGGAGTTGTACGCAAACCTAGAGATAGGTCAACATAAATCTTTCATATTAAGGTCAAACTTAATATGGGAATTCATTAATCATCGTTAATGCAACATGGAGGTATTAATTAGGAAGAGATTCACATTAATCAACTTGACGTTAGATGTTAACTGACTCGAGAGAGAGGTTAATGTATGTTAGGAATTCCTACGGTCCAATTGTATGAACAAGTGACTTAGTGACGAGGTCGACTTTGCTTAGGTAGTCCTAGGGGGATTCAACATCTGGATGCTACTGTTACCCTTGATTTCCAGTTCTTAAACTCCCTTTGTGCTGCTGTGTTGTGTGTTGGCGTGTCTCCATTCCTTTTGTGTTTATAGGCTAGATAATAGAGAGAGAGTTATTATTAGTACTCTTAGTCTCTGTGGGATACGACACTCGGTACTTAGGTCCACATACTACAATTGATAGGTGCACTTGCCTGCCTACCAATACATCACCAGTGATTTGTTCTTTTAAGTGATCTATACCAAATCTTCGTTCTTTGGGAAGATCTTCATATTGTTGTTGGTGAGCATCTTGATGACCATGTGATTTTTCTTCATTAGAATCCTTGCTTTCTTGACTCTTGTCCACTTTGTCATCAATGCCAAGCTCATCCATCTTGTTGACAATATCTACATCATCATCATCATCGCAAGTTCTTGACAAAGCATGGTTAAATTCATCTAACACAACGTGTATAGACTCTTGAACTTTAAGAGTTCTATTATTAAAAACTCTATAAGCTTTACTAATCAAGGAGTAGCCAAGGCAAATAGCTTTATCCACCTTTGCATCAAATTTACCAAGATTTTCTTTTCCATTGTTAAGAACAAAACATTTGCACCCAAATGCATGAAAATATGAAATGTTAGGCTTTCTTCCTTTCCAAAGCTCATATGAAGTTTTCTTGAGTTTGGAACGAATTAGTGCCCTATTTAATATGTAGCAAGCAATATTTACTACCTCGGCCCAAAAGTATTTAGGAAGATCATTATCACTCGACATCACCATTTCTTGTAATGTTCTCTTTTCCTCGGAACAACACCATTTTGTTGAGGGGTTCTAGTTGCCAAAAAGTTATGTTTGATACCTTGTTCACAAAAACTTTCAAATGGCTCATAATCGAATTCCCTTCCTCTATTACTCCTAATAGATACAATTGTGTATCTTTCTTTTTTTCATTTTGGAACTTTCTACTAAATTTAGTGAATGCATGTATAGATTCATTTTTGTGTGCAAGAAAAAATACCCATGTAAAATGCGAAAAATCATCTACAATGACACATGCATATTGTTTACCACCTAGACTCATGGTAGATGTAGGACCAAACAAATTCATATGTAGTAACTCAAGAGGCCTCGATGTAAAAATTATGCCTTTGTTTTTGAAAGATGTTCTAGTTTGTTTTCCTTTAATACATGCATTACACACACCATTGTTTTCATACTTTAATTTTGGCGACCCATCAACCAACTCTTTTCTAGGAAGCTTAGAGATCAAATCCATGCTTGCATGTCCTAGTGTTTTGTGCCAAATCCATGCATCTTCATTGAAAGCCAAAAGACATTTTTTCATTGAAAGATTTCATGTCATTAAAATCCACAACATAAACATTTTCATTCCTATGAACAATGAATAAAACTTTTCTATCCTTGATGCTTTCAATGATGCAATGAGATGATACAAAGAAAACACGATTATTCATATCACACAATTGACTAATACTACGAAACTTATGGTTCAAACCATCAACAAGGCAAACATTTTTAATAATTGGTGAATGTTCCTTACCTACTTCACCTTCACCTATGATTTTGCTTTTTGAATTGTCTCTAAATGTTACATATCCACCACTTTGGAGTTTAAGTTTGGAGAATTGATTTTTGTCTCCGATCATGTGCTTGGAACAACCACCATCAAGATACCAAGTGTTTGAATTTACCTTGGCCTTCATGCATACCTACAAAAGAGAATTTCAATTTCTAGTTTTTGGTACCCATGGTCTTTTGGGTCCATATGGGTTAGTCTTAATCATGTTAAGAAGGATGGTTCCTGTAGGAATCCATACCTTCTTCACTCCAATGTAGGCATTCTTTCTAGCATTGCAATTATATGAAATATGTCCTTTTTATCACAATAGTTGCAAGTAGAAAATGAAAATGATGCATGTGGTTTGACAAACTTAGTATGGTATGATTTGCTATCATTCTTATAATCATACCCCAAACCACTATTGGATAAAGACAAGCTTTGACTATTTAGAAGCTTGTCAAGATTCTCTTTTCCTTGAGTAAGTTTATGAGAAACATTAGTAAGCCAATCAACCTTCTTCTTTAATGCAATGTTTTCATTCACTAAACCATATTGTTGGCAAGACATTTATCAAGTTCACTCTTTAATCTATTATTCTTCTTTTTCAAGCAATCGTTTTCATTTTGCAAGACATCAGCCTTTTTATCAAGTTCACACACAATTTTCTTTAATGCAACATTCTTGATGCCAAGTTTCCTAAATTCATCATGCAATGAGTCAAATGCTTCATATAATTCTTCATGAGTGTAGGAATCACTTACTTCATTTTCCTCATTGTCTTCTTCTTCCTCATTGTCTCCAATTGCCATAAGACACAACTTAGCAACTTCTTCAACATCATCATCATCTGAGCTATCATCGTTATCGCTCTAAGTAGCCACCATTGCTTTTCTTTTTTTTTCTTAAACCTCTTGTTGGCTTTCTTTAGGAAAGGGCATTCAGATTTCATATGGTCCGACTTCTTGCATTCATAGCAAATGATTTCATTTTCTTTTTTTTGTTGGAGAAGTCTTTTGAACCTTTTTTCTTGTATGGCCTTTTGGAGAAATTTTTCTTCTTGAGAAACCTCTTAAATTTTCTAGTAAGAAGAGCAAATTCTTCATCTTCTTCTTTATCTCTATCATTAGAAATTTTGACCTTTGAAGTTGAGGCTTTAAGTTCTATACTCTTCTCCTTCTTCTTATTCTCTCTTATTTCCTATTCTTCTTCCTTCATGGTCATTTCATGAGTAATCAAATAACCCATGAGATCCTCCAATGGTAGTGTTGAGAGATCCTGAGCTTCTTGAATTGCTTTTTTTATTAGAGCCCAAGGATTTGGCAATGATCTAAAAATCTTCCTTACAAGTTCAGAATGAGTGTATGTCTTCCTTAGAGCTTTGAGACTATTTATAATATCATTGAATATATCAAACTTGGCCTGAATAGATTCATCTAGCTTCATCTTGAAGATATCATATTTATGAACAAGTGAGGACACCTTGTTCTCTTTCACTTGTTTCGTTCCCTCATAAGTCACCTCAAGAGTATGCCAAATATCATGAGCATCTTGGCATTGTTGCACCTTGTTGAATTGGTCTCTACTAAGTGCACAAAAGAGAATTTGCATAGCTTTGTGATTGAAGGAGTCAAGATTTCTATCATTATCGTTCCACTCTTCCTTTGGCTTTTTGACCATTTCACCATCAACAACCTTAGTAGGAACAAATGGTCCTTCTTAAACAATGTCCCAAACATTGGTGCTTTCCAAATTCAAGAACACCATAATCCTCGTCTTCTAATATATGTAATCACTACCATCAAAGAAGGAAGCTCGGTTAATATATAAACCCTCATATTTAGATAAGTTATTCATGGATGTCATTTGGATCTTTTCTCTTAGGATGTGAATCCTATATCAAGAGATTAAGCTTTGATACCAATTGTAGGTCTGAAATGACAATCCAAGAGGAGAGGAGGTGAATTGGGTTTCCAACTTTAAAACTGATTTTAAAACATTTTTACAATAATCAATATGAGTTCAAAACAAATCAAGAATAATAATCCAATTCACTTAGACAACAAATATAAAGAAAGAAGGGTTAGAGAAATCAAAGCCAATATTTATAGTGGTTCGACCCTCTTAGCCTACATTCACTCCTCAAACTTTCTCTTGAGATTTTGAATCCACTATACTTCCTTCTTCAATAGGTGAAGACAACCTCTACACACTCTTGCTTCTAAGGTGCAAGATTAAACCACTCAAATACAACCCTCGTTTTCAAGACAAATAATAAAATTATTCTCTCTCTAATACAATGATTTTCTTTCACAATGAAGAACAAAAATGAAATCTATCACTCTCAAGAAATAAAAAATTGCAAGTTTAGAACACTCTAGATAGATGTATGAATATTGAGCAAATGTGAGCATAAAAAGGCTTAATGATGTTGTCAGATGATAGCAAGTTATTATAGTAACATTTTTGAAGTTATACTAGTCGTTGGATGTATTTATACCTTTTCAAGTCGTACTAGCCATTGGAGGGATTAATGTAG
Organism: Flueggea neowawraea; assembly: GCA_948243855.1. Taxonomy (NCBI): domain Eukaryota; kingdom Viridiplantae; phylum Streptophyta; class Magnoliopsida; order Malpighiales; family Phyllanthaceae; genus Flueggea; species Flueggea neowawraea. The sequence goes on from CAODLS010880769.1 coordinate 16,993, forward strand.
TCGTTATGAGATAGAGAAATCCTTGCATTTAATGCTCTAACATAGTATATAACTCGAGTAGGCCAACCAATAATTCGAGTTATCCATTATGAACATCATTGTTTCTGAACCTCTAACTCGATTAGACAAATACTCAAACTCAAGTTATCCATAAATGTCATCGTAGGGACCACCAACCCTCAACTTTTGAACTCTGATATTGTCAATCCTAGGTATAATCATTTTTCTCCAATGATAACTCGAGTTATTCAACTTGTAACTCGAGTTAGCCTTCATACTCATGCTTCCTATTTGATTGAATTATTCGAGTTGTAATCATTATTACTTGAGTTAAATTTATGCCTCTGATACCCCAGAATATTTAACTCGAGTTAGGCATCTTGATAACTCAAGTTGTCTAGCTAATGGTTAACTCGAGTTTTGACATTTAAACCTCGGCCATGGGAAGTCTTCTAACTCGAGTTGGATATCATGTAACTCGAGTTGTGTAGGCCTTGAATAACTT
>CAODLS010880798.1:0-11517 GCA_948243855.1 Flueggea neowawraea
CATCTGTAATGTTGTTTGAGATATTTTGTTGTGTGCTTTGATTTTATCTGATATTAGTTATTAAATAATATATCTATACTTATATGGATAATTGAAATGTTGAAAAATCTGTTTACATGGGTAATATTCTATTATTAAATATACGTCATAGGGGTATGGGGTGTGACATCACGTATCCTTGGGATACTAATCTATAGAGATAGATCCAAGAGGCTGATTGGACTAAGTCAAAGTCTATACATTGATAAGGTGCTAAAAAGGTTTAGCATGGTAAATTTCAAAAAAGGAATGATTCCCATGGTTCTTGGAAAGCCTTTAAGCAAGGATTGTTGTCCTATAATAAGGCTAGCTAGAGATTACATGAATAGGATTCCATATGCTTCTGCTATTGGATCCATCATGTAAGCCATGCTTTTGTACATGCCCTGATGTCGCTTTTTGTTTAAGCATGACTAGTAGATTCCAATCCGATCTAAGTGAAAGTTATTGGACTGCAGTCAAAAATATCCTTAAATACTTGAGAAGAACTAAGGATATTTTCTTGGTCTATGGAGGACAAGAAGGTAAACTAGTCCTAAGTGGTTACACTGATGCTAGCTTTCAGTCTGACCATGATGATTTCAGATCACAATCTGGTTATGTATTTTGTTTGAATGTAGGTGTTGTTAGCTGGAGAAGATCCAAGCAAGGGACCATGGCTGATTCTACTACAGAGTCTGAGTATATAGTCACGTCGGACGCTACAAAGGAAGCTGTTTGGTTCAAGAAGTTCATTACTGGTTTAGATGTTGTCCTAAGCATTGCAAACCCAGTAGACTTATATTGTGATAACAATGGGGCTATTGCTTTAGCCAATGAGCCCAGATCATATCAAAGAACCAAACACATACTTAGACGTTTCCACCTTATTCAAAAGATATTTGAAAGAGGAGATGTTAAGATATGTAGAGTTGACACTAATGACAATGTAGTAGATCCTTTGACAAAGGCTCTCCGTGAACCGAAACAAGAAAGACACATTAGGTCTTTAGGTGTTAGCTTCGTTCCTGATTGGGACTAGTGCAAATGGGAAATTGTTAGTTTTGTGCCCTAGTCCAATCATTGATATACATTGTCGTTACATTTATTACTTAATAAAGAGACATTTCATTTCATATCTATGAAATATTATATTGTTTATGAAAATAAAACTTCAATGAATAGTTTATCCTTCCTTATGTCATCGAGTGTGACTTGATAGTAAAACCATAAGGTAAAAGAAATAATATTCTAAAAGTCCCTAATCGATTGTTATCATGGGAATGATAACAAGCCAATGTTAGCATGTTGCTAAGAGTATAATCACGTTTTACTGATTATGGATATGAGATATAACTTATACCATAGATAAATGTTAGGGAACATGTATTAGACTGGCTCGCTATAAAAGCACTTCATGGATCAATGTCACAAGTAACTTTCATACAGTGGTGATGTTTGAGTCCTCTGACTGAAACTCACTATCAACTCCTACATGAGAAATCACATATTTTCACTTAGTCAAACGTTATCTGTAACAGGATAACAATAAAGACTATGATTGAATATGTCATGAATCCTATAGAGGAGTGATAGTGAGAGTGATCGATTTGTTCATGTTATGAAGAGTGAAATCTTTAGGTCACTTGATGAGTAGGATTGATGAAATGTATGCATACTCAAATGAATTGATAAAGGGTTATCAATGTCATTTGTCATATCAATCTACTTGGGATCAAAAAACGCATTAAGTATATAAGGTTGATATGTGACCATGCCTTATGCTTAATATATATATCGTGATACAAAAGGACTAAATATCAAACCGTGAAAGGTTAACTTGGATCACTAACTCCACTCGATTTTGAGTTGTCATAATGTATCACTAGATACCGCTTATTGACTTTGGGCCCAAGTGTTTGGGAGATGTCTATTGCTAATTTCGAGTGGGTCTATTGGGTCACACACTAAAACGAATTGGATTGGAATATAAATGTTCGCTCATTTGGAAAATGAATTATTAGGATAATTAATTTGATTAATTATTAATAATTCAGGGTTTTATAATTTATATCTTATTTATGATATAAAATATAATCCATTAATGTAATGACTTTTAATTTAATTCACTTATTAATATTGTTTTGGGTTATTTATGTGTGACATAATTTTGGCCCATAAGATATTATTAATAGAGTGATTTATTTAATAATAATGTATCATAAAATTAAAAGCCCAATAAACATAGAAAAACTTGTAGAATTCGACATACACTAAATAGGATTAGGAATCCCTATGCTTGTTGGACAAGTGATATAAAACCTAGTAGGGTTTTGTGCATGGAGGCCGAATTTGTTCTCCTATTTTTTATGAGTGTAAGCCGAATTCTTCCCCCTCATTTAGGAGTGTGCCGAATTAAGAAATGGGCTTGACTAATTATGTATCCTTGTTCTTGTAAGAGAAGAATTAGGCAAACCCTAATGTGCCTCTTTAAGGATTTCTATGTGCCTATAAATAGGGGTCTCATTCTTTTATTTTTTTCATGGGAAAGCCGAATTTGTGAGTGTCACAAACAAAGAGAGAAAATTATTTGTGAGAATTAGAATAGTGATTCTAATTGCTAGTACACATCATCCATCCAAAGGAGTTCGTTCGTGTGGATACCATTGGTCACGTTCGCGTAAAGGCAACGTGGTTGAAAGGGTTTTGAGTTTATACTAAAAGCTACAGCAACACTCCATTCATCCATTCAATCGAGCTTTGGTTTTTAAGGTAAAAATCCTAACCCTAATCGTGTATGTCGATATGCATAGATCCTTGGTGGAATTCTAGGATAATGTTTTTTTTATTTTCGCTGCATTATCCTCTATATGAATGTCATATTTTAGTTACGAATTGCAACACTTTCAACAACTTGAAAACCCACTGTACCATCTCCACTCTCTCCTTAGTGTCCAACAGTCCCCAAAAGACCTCAACTTGGAGTTCGCCCTTGTCTCAACTCTAAAATTCTGTTCAACCCATTTGGCCATATCTTACGGCCGACAACTCCATTTCTTTGTCTTGAAATCAGGCTTTGTTTTTAACATTTTCATACAGAAGAGCTTGATGAACATGTACTCTACTCTAAATGTGGCTATTTATTTTATGCCCACAACGTGGTCGTTTTGTCTCTAGTCGTTTCATTTTTAACTGGAATCTTTGAAACTAGATGACGCTTAGAGGTTATTTGAAAAAATGCCTAAAAAGGTTATGTTTCTTACACCATTATGATAATGGGTTTTGCTCAAAACAATTACTTCAGTGAGGCGGTTGATGTTTTTAAGGGGATGAGGAATGCAGGTTTGTGTCCTAATGAGTTGACGATGACAAGTGTTATATCGGCTTATTATCTTCCTCTTCACTAACTTCTCCACCACTTTCACCATCCTCTTCACTTTCATCTGCTTCTGTACGATACACAACAATGAAACGATAACTTCACAAGCAATTAATTTGTCTTCATTTCTCCAGAAAGCAGAAACATACCTTCATTTACTGAAGTGGGTTTTGATTAAAATCATTTAGACTAGTGCAAAGAAGTAATCTTTTCAACAGATTGGTTTGTGTTGATTTGCTTAATTCGATTAGAACGACGCAAATAAGTGATGTCATAGGGTTCTCTAATCCATTTCCTCTTCAAAGTTTTCTCCTATTTTGTTGATGAAGTGAGTGAATAAACATGCAAGATTTTCTGAGGTTTTCATAATCGACTTTGTTTGGAAGCCTTTCCAATAAGTTCTTCTTCTTTTTCTTATTTTTTTTTGGTTTAAGAGGTTTGTGCTTTTTCAAGAGAAAATGATCTAGGTTTTGTGTGCTCTAACGGGTTAAGGGAGCATTAGAGAGAGCAACGATGGCAAGTTGAGAGAGCATAGATGTGCATGTGAGTGAGGGATGAGGAGGTGGTAGCGCGATGGTGGAAAGAGAGGAGGTGGATGAGAAACCCCACAACTGCCAAACTCCAACAAAACCAAAGACCCAAGGATTTGGTGGCTTAACCAACCAATGATTTCAAAATCTTTGAAGAAATTGATGTGGGCTTGGAGATAAAAGGTCTGGAAGGAGGCGAAGGAGGGAGCAAATGAGTAGTGGATGAAGAAGAGGGCAATGGAGGGTAAATATGTCTTTTTTCTTTTTTTGTTAAGTAAAACTAACAGAGTTAAGTAGTAGGGGCCAGAGCAGTAAATTTTGAAAGTGTAGGGATCGAGATAGACGTATAGCCAAACCTCAGGGACCGTCATGGATTTTACCTTAAAAAAACTTTATAGAAATCAAAATTAAATAAACTGAGGGACTAAAATGTTTAAATCTTTTGGAAACTGAATAAACAAATAGGCTAAAATGTAAAAATATAAAATAAAAGAGCAGGGACAAAAATATAAAAAGACAAACATGAAACAACAGTTAGGGTTTCTTGGAAACCCTAGCCGCTGCCATCAAACGGCGAGATCCAGACGCCGCCCTCTCAGTTGAGTAGTGGACGAGCATCGATGGCTTCCGACAATGACACATGGAGATTAAGGAGAGGAGTTATAAGAGGACGGAGCCGTACAGGGTGAGCAAGGACAATAGGGAGAGACCGAGAAGGAGAGAGGAGGTAGGCGAATGAGCAACGGAGGAGAAAGAGACCTAGAGGACAGAGGCTAGATCGAGTGAGAGAGAGAGAGAGGATATGCAGGGAGTGACACATATGGAGACGAGAATGGAGGAGAGACACAACGAAGGAAGAAACTGATAAGAGAGGCGTTGGAGTAAGAAATCGAGTGGGGGAGGCAACAGAGGAGAGGGAGGAACCGAGGAGGAGAGAGGTGGATGGAGGAGAGCAGCGATGGAGGAGAGGAGGATGGTGGAGGTCGACGTTGGAGGGTGAGAGACGTGAGAGGAGGAGTGAAGAGGGAGAGAGAGAAGAGAGAGAAATAGACGAGACAAGTGAAAAGACAAAAATGCAAAAGGACAACTAACACTAAAAAAATAGTACCAAAAGTAAAAAAATAGTGCTGAAAGTTAAAAGGTTGCGTGCTAAAAGTTAAAATGTTGCGTGTTGAAAAAAATCAAACATAAAAAATTGTACGAAAATAATAAAGAAACAAAATATAGAGCTCCGTGTAGTTTACCCCTTTTTTAGAGCTTTGTAAAAATAAAGCATTTTTCTTAGAATACTTATAAAAATAAAATATTTTCCTTAGAATCTTGAAGCATGTTCAATTAAACATAGGGTTTGAAAATTATCTCTAAGAGATGGTGTTGATTAGAAGTCATATTTTTATTCAGCCAAATTAGCTAGAAAATGTAAACAACAAACACAAAGGGAATTAGGATGACATTCAACCCAACTAGTGCAATACTATCAATAAATCAATTTTACTATCAAACTGCGTTTTATTGAAATGGTTTGTGAAAAAGTGTTTAAAGTAGTTTCAAATTTGAAATTGAGGGGCTTAATAGATTATATCTTCAGGTAAGGGGCTTTGCGGCTTTTTGATGCAAGCTTAGGGATCAATTTTCATTTTGCCTTTCGACAAACCCTAGCTCTGCACACTATAAATGCATATAAAACACATTCAGCAGGAGCCGAACTTCCTTCACATCGTTACCAAAGTTTCGAGCGACTTTAGAGCTAGCAAACCCTAAACAAAGATAACAATGGGAGTATTCACCTTCGTCTGCAGAAACTCGGGCGACGAGTGGAGCGCAAAGCAGTTGTACGGCGACCTCGAAGCCTCCGCTGCCTCCACATTCGAGCTTCAGAGAAAGCTCGTTCAAACGGCTCTCTCCGCCGACAGCTCCGGCGGTGTTCAGGCCTCTTTCTCTTATATCACACCTTCCTCTGCCGTATTCCAGGTTTTTTACTTTCTCCCCTGTATTTTTAATCTGTGATCTGTTACTTACTTCACATTGAATAAACTGATCTTATGCTTATTTCATTTGTTGAAAAAAAAATGTTGTAGTGTATCTTTATGAGACGAAATAACTGGTGAGATTGCAAAATCAAGTTAATTAAAGGATTAATATTTGTAAAGATTATCATGTTTTGATCAGGTGTAATATAGTTCATTAAGGTATTGTATGGTGTCGCTGCTTTTTTGCTGCAATATTGTTACCCCATTACTATTTGGATGCAATCTGCCTTGTTTCGCCATAACTATTTGGATGCAATCTGCCGTTTTCTAGTGTTTGAATTTGTTAATGAAACTGCGTAATTTGCTCGTAAGTTTTGTGTCATTCAATTTCATGTTTGGCTTTTGTTTTCTAATTGAATACCATTCCTTTTGCTCTCATTTATTGCTCATTATTCAAATTATTTCGTGTGTTTCGTGTATTGGATTTCACTTGACTGTCTACGGCTCCATTTTATAACTTCATACTTAAGTCTACATTACCACATTCTAATTATTGTAATATGCCTTTACCATACTTTAATGTTTGAATTTTAACCCATTACAAATACTGCAAGCCTTCTGCTATGGCTTTTCTATGTTTGTTTGAGTTATTGTTTATGTCAATGCAGTGTGCAAACCATGCGTTATAACTGAAAACACTGATTTTTTTTTTTGTTTGCGATTCGAATAAATTTTTGGATCAGGTAATTGTTGGTGGCGTCAGCGGTGGACCTTTCTTTGCTGGTGGAGGAGGTGTGGCTGCAGGCGCTGGTGGTGGTGGTTCAGCTGCTGCAGCTGAAGCACCTGCTGAGGAGGAGAAGAAGGAAGAGAAGGAAGAGGAAAGTGACGATGACATGGGATTCGGACTGTTTGACTAGAACCTGCAAATTTTACCTCTTTCCCCCCCTGTATTACTTTAGTTATGACGGTATGAATGAATGTTGCGTTTCAGTCGACTTGGTAAATTGGAATTTGATGAGTTGAAGGATTTTAGATCAATACATTTTTATATTCGAAAGTACTGTGATTATTTAATGACTCCATATTAAACCAAATTGATATTCGATGTCTCCTTAGAATTCCATCTCGATTGAATCCTGAAGTAATACATTTCTTAACCACGAAATCACCAAATGAGTTAACTCCTGGCTTGATTGGCTCGACAATGGAGGTCTGCTACTAAATCATGTTACATCCCAGGACAGTGGTATTAATACTGAGAAGAATGTTGCTGATTTTGTTCTTGAAGAACAGTGGAACAGTGGTAAATACCAAGATTTGCCTCCCTCTGACATCGTGGCTAAAATCCTAGCTGCGAAACCACTCTCCAGGGAAGATCCTGAGAATCGGATTGTATGGGGCCTTACACCTGATGAAAAATTTAATATTGATTCTGCAAATGAAGCCCTCAATGAACCAACTGCCAAATGCCAATGTGAATGTTAAACTATTTGGGATAAGATCTGGAAATGGAAAGGGTCGCAGAGAATTCGCACCCACTGATGACCTTTTTAAGCTTAATGTGGATGGTCCGGTTAGCTTCAAGGACCAAGTTGCAGCTGTTGGTGGTATTATCAGAGACAAAGATGGCGCAAGCTTGGGATGTTTCAACGCTAATGTGGGATTTTGTTCATCACTTTTTACTAAAATGTGGGCACTAAAACATGGAATTCAATGGACTTCTCAACTAAGAGCATCTATAATGCAGGGTTGATGATTTCCATCAACCTTGCTTTTATCCTTGCCAGCAAACCTTCCCCCATTAGGGGAGGTTGCTCACAAAAAAGTGGTTGGCTGTGCACAACCGTTTTGCACAGCAACCAAGGTCTATTTTTTTTAATTTTTTTTGTTTTTTTCCTCCAATACTTGTTTTTCTATTTTTTTTATAAATATGATTATTTTTTACTTTTTTTTTGCCAATGATTATTTTCTTACTCTACTTGCTAATTTCTTACAACTTTTTTTTTCACATTTTTTTATTTTCTCTATTCTTTATCATTTTGCTCAAAATTTTCTTAGTTTCTCACCTTTTGTTTTTTGACAAAATATGGATCCTAATTTTAACCAATCATCTTCTCAAAGCCCCAATTGATGAATGAAATTGCATTTTTAATGTTTAATTTTTAATTTACAAGTTAAATTATAATTTAAATATTTATTTAATCAACCATTAAATTTTATTTTACTAAAATTATTATTTTTAAATATTCAATTAAATAATTATTAAAATAAATGTTATATACTATAATTCCTAAAATAATATTTTTAACTCAAATATTAACTCACAAAATATTTATATCAAATAAATATTTTTATTATAATTTAGATGTTATAAATAAATGAAATAATGAGTAAAGTGATTGTGGGTTCTAGTGAGAGGTTAGTATATTAGAGAGATTGTTTGTTGAGTGAATAATTAGTGAATTGTTGATGTAGTAGCCGTATCAATCCAAAATGATTTAGTGCATTCCCTAAGAGAAGTGGACGGGTAAAGAAGGCTCTTTGATTCATGAAGCTCATAACTTGCTGAAGCAATTTTCGTCCCTGAAGATCTCCCATGTAGTTCGGAAGGCCAATAATAGTGCACACTGGCTGGCTACTAAAAGGGTCTTTGCCAGTTTTTAGATTTCTACTTCTATTCCTTTTCCTCTCTTGAGGTTATTGTAACCAAGGCTTGATAGGCGTTTCAAACACTTACATTTTATTCAGCTATTTAATACATCTTACATGCCTCTTGCTACTGGGTTAGTCTAACTGGGTCGAGTAGTATGAGTACTACTAGTGTGCATATTCAACCTAGTTGATTTGATACACTAGTGAGTTGGTATTTTCTAAAAAAAAAATTAATGAATTAGTAAAAAATAAGAAAAATGTGTAATTTCTACAGACAGAAAAATAGTTCATACTTAATACATAAGTTCTGGTTATTCATTGTACTTCCTTATTTTATTTAGTAAATACTAGCTTAGGAGTTCATGCATGGGGCATTGTTTCACATTTTATATTATTACAAATTTTATTTATGAGAAGTCATGTGAATCATGACATAAGAGTTTTAATTACGTATTGCATTCAAATTTTCATTTACTGTTTAATAAGAAGCCCAATTCCCTTTTATATACTTGCATTATCGAAAATTATTAATAAGTATATCCAAGTCCGACAGCTTGTTAGAAATCAAAATGAAATTAAATAGTTAGAAACATTAATATGTATATACCTCCATAAGCTATTAGCAGCTACCCTTGTTTGCATATTCAGAAAGTGAGAAATCGGAAAAAAAAGGGAAATAAAGAAATATTTTTTCATTCGAGAAACTAAAAAAAAGTCTTTTATACTTAAGTGACAATATTAAATAGATTTAGTACAATCATTTACTTTAAATTTATGACATGTTATTAATTAATCAATCAATAATTACAATTAATGAAATTAATGTGATTATTTAAGAATATATAATTAAAATGAAAAATACCAAAAAATGTGAAAAATTAATTTAAATAAAAGAAAATTACCACATTATATGCCGTTTGATATGCGATATTGTTAGAATTACATATTAGATCAAATTTTATTATTATTCATTAAAAGAGCGGTGAAGTCTTTTCCGGTGACCGAGTCATTAGAATTAAGGCCTTGATAAAACAAGCCAACTAAGTCAATCACTATAAGTCAACCACGAAAACATAAACCATGTTCATGAAAGCAAACACAATTTCCTGTAACAGTTGTTAAACAGGTTGACTAACGAAAAGTCAGTTCTTTTCTCCTCATTTTTTTCAAAAACGTTTGTTTTTAGTTATCTTCTTATAAGCAAACGGTTTTGGTTTCAGATTTACAAATTAGTAATTCAGAAAAATGGTTTAACCAGAGCCAAATAGAAGCCGTTTCGGTTTGATTTCTGAGTTATAATGATTATCATAATACAACGGTCTCTTTGGATCTTTGATCTTTGCAGGTTTCGTTGATTGATATGGTTTATTCGGACTTGAATGCCATAGGTGAAATCATGTTCCAATCGAAGTTGGGAAGTAGTTGGGTTAATGTAGAATTAATCTTCTTTTACATTGACATTGCTTGCAACGTGGACAAGTTATTTAATTGTTGACGATTTCAATACTGAATAAAGTCTTCATCAGTCTAGTCGTTAAGAAATAGGCATGGCAACGTGGATTATAGACTTATCAGTCATCCTGAAGTCCTAGATGATCACACAGTAGTTCCTAAAAAGCAACCCTCTGCCGGATACTCTGTTCTTAATCTTTCAATTGAGTAAGCTTCTGCTTCCAAATTGCTCGTAATTGAAATCTACAATGGTTTCTGTTTCCATCATGATTATGTTCCTTTTCCTATCCTTTGAGTCAAAGTTGTCCAATGCAAACATAAATGTCAGTTCATCCCAGACTGCCACTGACAACTCCCCATGGACATCATCATCAGGAGATTTTTCTTTCGGGTTTCGGAGATTGGACGGTTCGAACCATTTCCTGCTAGCAATTTGGTTCAACAAAATTCCTGACTGGACAATTGTTTGGTATGCAAATGGAGACAATCCAGCGCCAAGCGGATCAAAGGTTGAGCTCACTGCAAACAGTCTTGTATTGACTGATCCTGAAGGCCTAACTATGTGGGAGGCAAATCCTGCTGCAACAATAACATCCGCTGAAATGCTCGACACTGGAAATTTCGTGCTGTTAGGTAATGATTCTACTCCTCTTTGGGAGAGCTTCAAGAATCCTACTGACACTATCTTGCCTACACAAATTCTCAATGTGGGTGGCAAGTTGTTTTCGAGGCTAACAGAAACCAACTACACGAAAGGAAGATATGAGCTTCACTTCAATGGAACTCTCTCGCTGAGTCCTACAGCTTGGCCTAGTGAAAATCAGTATAAGGCTTACCTGACATCTGATTCTGGTGGTCAACTGGTTTTCAATAAATCTTCCATCTACATAATTAAAATGAATGGAGAAACAGCTCAGATTCCCGACTGGAATTCAAACCAAACTTACAACGATGAATTTTATTATCGAGCAACGTTGGATTTTGATGGACTTTTCACTCAATATTGGTATCCAAAAAATCCCAGAAGTGCTAACGGGACTTGGCGGATCATTCAATCTATTCCTGCAAATATTTGCTTTCAATTGTCGGATGATATCGGTAGTGGAACTTGTGGTTTCAACAGCTACTGCAGAATCCAGAATTCGAGACCAAGCTGTGAATGTCCACCAGGGTATGATTTTGTTGATCCAACAAACGAATTCGGCGGCTGCGAACCAACTCACCCACAAGGTTGTGGATCAGGTGATGACTCGCAAAATCCAGAAGATGTGTACGAATTTGAGCCTTTGGATGATGTAAATTTTCCGTTCAACGATTATGAAATGTTAAGGCCATATAATGAAATGCAATGCAAGGATTCTTGCTTGCGGGATTTCAATTGTGCTGTTTTAGTTTTCAATGGAAAACAGCAGTGTTGGAAAAAGAGATTGCCACTTTCCATGGGAAGATATGAGAGAAGTTCTGAACGGGGCATTTATACGACGACGTTCTTTAAAATAAGGAAACGAGTTCCTTC
>CAODLS010880844.1:0-15457 GCA_948243855.1 Flueggea neowawraea
CCAAAAGGCGTTTGCTCAGTTCTCATAACTTGACCTCTACCACCACAAGTTGAGCATATTCTCATCTTGGATCCTATCTTAGCTCCGGTACCAGTGCAAGCTTCACATGTTTCCAAATGAGAAAGCTCAAATTCCTTTTCAGATCCAAATATGGCCTCAGAAAACTCTAAGGTAATGTCATAACTGAAAAACAATTAAATCATCAATCAGATGTGGTAACTCTGAAAATTAAACCCCAAATGAAATGGCTAATGGTCAATGCTTAAAAATTACACAAAACTCCTGTTGTTGAAGCAGGATTACCAACTTACCGGATGTCTTCGCCCTTCATAACAGTAGTACGACGACGTGTTCTGAAAGAAGACTGGTCCATACCAGGAAATCCACCCATGCTTGGCCCAAAGAACGTCTCAAATAGATCAAAAGGATTTGTCTGCTTAAGAGCATGCAAACACACAAGTTATATCTACGAGCTAACTTTACATCAAACATGTTTTTGCTCCTTTAACACATGAAATCATATTTATACATCTATGCCATTAAAAATAGTTCTCTTATCTAATAACAATAAAATCACAATTCAATAACCGACCCAGCAACGAAAATGAAGCAGAGGCCACCAAGCTATGAAATTGACAACCATCACAGTCGATTCTTAAAATGTACAATACGTTTTCGACGAATAGCTATAAAGGCATATAGAATACCGTGTAAGCAGACGCTCCTCCACCTACAGTACTCTTCACTCCAGCTTCACCATACTGATCATAGAGAGCCCTCTTCTTATCGTCTGATAGCACCTGACAGTTTCGCACTTCAGAATTCAAAAAGGCATACATAAATTCAAAAACAATTCATGTTCTACAACTTCTAATATATACCTCATAAGCGGCACTAATCTCCTTGAACTTCTCCGTCGCTCCGGGTTCCTTGTTAACATCTGGATGGTACTGAAATGACAATACAAACACGTACATTTGATCAATAACTAAATTCGAAATCAAATTCAGAGAAATTAAGATAGAAGCGGTGGGAATTACGAAACAGCACCTGGCGAGCTAGGTTTCGATAAGCGGCCTTAATTTCTTTGCTAGAAGCGGATTTAGGAACACCAAGAGTGGCATAGTAATCACCGGAAGCGTGTACGACGAGGCCAAAACGCTTCGTTTTGGACCTCCGAGGTCTGGAGTAAGATAGAAGAGCTGCGGAGGTGAAGTTACGGTGGGAGCACAGCTGGGTCCACCCAGTGAAGAATAAGGAAGACGAAGCAGCGGAAGAAGAGGAGGAGGACGCAGAGGAGGAAGAGAGAGAAGGGAGGAGAGAGAGAGTTGTGGGCGCGGCAGTGGTCGTTGCCATTGAAGAAAAAGGAGAGAATGCGGCGTCGTTTGGAGTGGAAGATTTGGAGGCGCTAAGAGAAATGATGGGGTTTGGTAATTGGTTTCATGGTTGGTATGGAGTAAGAAGACTGAAGAGAGCCGGTGAGAGGAGAGAGAGAGAGAGAGAAGGTTTTATGGAAATGGGAGAGCTTTGTTTGTGGCTGTGTTAATTGTTGCTGTGCGACTCTCTTCATGTTCCTCCGTACTGCTTACACGTGCTCATTTGTTATACCCAAATTCGCTTTACTTCTTTCCCCCCCATCTTTACTATTTTCACTGTGATCCACGTTTTCTTTTTTTTTGATCAGTCAACCACTTTCGGTCATTGAATTAATGGGGATTTATATCGGATAATGGATTTGTTTTTTTCATTAAATTTCTAATTTCTTGACTCAGAGTGCACAAATTCCTGATAAAATATCAAGTAAATTAAGTAATAAATTATGAAAATAAATTAAAAAATTATATTTTTATCAATTATGTAGCAATGTTTGAATAGTAATAAGCTTTTTTTTAACTGAATAGTAATAAGCAATATGACACTTTTTTTAAAAAAAAGTAGCCGTATGACACTTATATTAGTACACTGGTCGAATAAAATGAGTGTCCAAACATGCTAGGCAATTCCAGAAGCGCCAAAATGCTGGGCAATTCCAGAATTGCTTGTATTGAAAACCACCATGAATATATTAGCAACAGAGAAACATTCCTGCATTATATTGCTAACAAATAGCTTAGAATTGAATGTCCATAAACAAAGTTAATAACTAACTGAAAATTCTTCTCTCCTCTCTAAACTACCATATGATTCGTTGCTTCCCATGCTCGACACATTTGGGAACAAAGGAAGCATTTGTAACAACCACTACTATATCATACATATTACGAAAACTTAAAATGCACTCCAAATTGTTTGCATATCTGCTAACTTCATCACATTCTGGTTCGATCTCTCTCTATATTAGAAGACATTAGGGTTAAAATAACCAGAGATTGGGCTGCTTTGCTGTGCTTGTCTCAAATGCATCATCAATGCGTAATTATTTACCTGGCAACATGAACAAGAAGAACATCATCACACAGTGAAAAGTAGAGAGAGCGAATCATCTTTGTAGAGTGAAAACACCCTCTAAGCTTGTTATCGATGCACCAAAATCAAAAGGGAAATCTGATGAAATTTCATATCACATGCTTTATATGCAAATCCTTCTCTTTGCTCAATCCATTTCTAGTGGCAAGTTTATTTTGACTCTCAAACTTTTCAAAACCGTCCACTCCCAATGGAATACATGACTTCTCTCAACTCATAGTTGGACAGATATATCTGCTACAAGTCAGTATCAACCCTCTAAATACCTAGTAAAAATCTTTCAACAGTTTTGTTCTTGAAAGACGTTGACAATATTCAGTCCACATTCTTTACGAATTTATCATGCAGAAGAAATGATGGGCAGAATAGATCAAAGCTCTATAATGCTATTAATTTTACCTCTAGTTTTCGTAATTGTTCTTGATATTCAGATAGCAGCTGCTTCAAGTGCTGCAACTCCCGATTTTTTTCCTCGAACTCTTTCTGACGCTCATGCTGAATAGCCACAGCTCTTTTTAATATGGTGTTCTCTCGCATCAATGCTTCAACTTGCTCCTTCAGCATCATGTGTTCCTGACATCCAAATGACATAAATATAGATGCTTAACATCCACCTGAAGCATAGATGTATTCAGAAACAAGTTCCATTCAAAATAGGACATAAAGCCTCCCTCCTTTCCATATTAGATGAGGAATCCGTTTCCTACAAACTGCATCACCAATAACATGGTTTCGCCTTCAAATTCTATTAGGAAGAAGCAGACAGGCCACGTGTGATCACTTGATTACTATTAATTCGTAAAACTGGAAGGATATGCTATTAAATTATCAACCTTGTTATATGCCGGCTTGTACTGCCTAGCATTCTTTCCTAGTAGAAAATAGTTCTCTACTTCTGTTAATAACTAATGAAAAAACATAAACTTAATCAGGCTAAAAGTGAAGGACACGTGAACTAAGATCAGGACATTCTCTACAAGATTGGCAGTTCGGCACATTGGGCAGTATATGTTGATTGAGAAGCTTAAAATTGTTTTACTAAAGTTAGCGTTTCTCAGAAAACTTAGCAGTTAGTTGCCTTTATCTTTCCAGAAGTGAAATAAATCACAGAGATAAGAATTAAAATTTCATAACATATTAGAGTGCTTCCTTTCCTGAATTATGCGTTGTTCAGTCATTATTTCAAAGAAATATATACCTTCTGAAAACTTTGTGCTGCTCCTTCAGCAGTTTGTGCACTAATGGATTTCTCCAAAATCCCCAGAACCTTGAGGCACGAGACCTAGCATCATCAACACTGGTGGCATTCGTCATTTCAGTCACAAACAGCTCCACCCATTCAGCACCATTTGCAGGACATTGCCAGGCGCCAGTGTATTCTCAGAAGCAGCAATATCTCCATCAGTAGTTAATGGACCGGCCAAATCTGCACAACAAACTATTTTCCATTCCTTTAATAACAAGCAGCAATTATGATATGACCAATAAGCAGCCGACCCATATGCACTGATACTGCCACTTCACATTCTCTTGCTACAAAGCTATCTCGTTTTTTAAGGAAAACAATTTCACAAAAATGGCATTAACAAAATCAATTGTGGTCACAACAAAACAGGCAAAGCTTTTTATCAATGAAAAACTTACTTGTTTTAGATATCGTAATAGCCATCCAACAGAAAAGAAAAACCAAATGCACTTCAGGTAGTACCATCCAAATTCACCACTTCATTTCTCATCATATAATTCATTCAATCAAACAAACATATTCCTACTAATTCTTCAACAAGTCACCATCCAACAAAACAATTGAAAAGAAGTTCTTACCTTGCTCCAAATTTCCAGCAGCGTCGTCAGCAGAACCCGAATTAAGCTGTGCATATCCTACCGAAACCTCATCCTGCAGCCTCTCAACAGCTGAATCCAAATCATCCTCAAATTCCTCCAGCACTTTATCAAGAACCTGCAAAATTATATCAATAAACATTCCTTCAGAAAATAAGTTAAAAAAAATTATTAAATGGCAAACAGTAATGACGTCACAAACCAAAGGTAGCAGAGACCTGAGGGTCGGCGAGAGGGAAAAGAGCTTTAAGCTGATCGAGAGGCTGCGGCGGAGGCGGTGAGAACCGAGCAGGCGAAGTAGGGAAGGAGGAGATGCAGCGAACCTTCTTGGAAACAGGAGGAGAAGGAAACTCCTCGAAGAAATAGTAGGACCTCTTGCTTCCACAAACAGCCGCTGACATGGTTACCAATAAAATTAGGGTTCCGGCTGGAACCGATCGGGGAAGAGAGAGAGGTTTTGTACTGGGAGTATGCTTGTGAAATTTGGATGTTTTTCTCTATCTACCGTTTGAGATTGTTGTGTTAATTTTATTTTTAAATCTTTTTGATTAGTTCGCTTATACATAAACGGCGGTGATGACGGATGATTAAAGCGGTGGTCATTTGAAAAAGAAAACACAGGGCGCGTGGAGCTGTTTCCGAAAACTCCGGTTTGGGTCTGTCTGTTTGCCGGTACCATATATATCCAGCAAACCCGGAATTATCTCTTCATACTTGGTAACATACTTATCCAAGAATGCCTTGTCGGTTAATCTGAACAAGTGTATAACCTTTCTGTCCACCTTAATCAGCTCCTTTGATTCCAAAATCTTCAAAATAGCATATCTAGGACGTATCCTTGTGTCAAGTGCTTACTTAATAAGGGTGGGATATGCAGCTATGGTCTGCAGATCCAACTTCACAGTATTTAGATAAAACTCTAACGACTTCCTGATTTTCACCTCTGAAATCGCCATCACACGAGGGCATCTCTTAAAGGCCGACAAAATCTGCTCTTCACTCCATCCAAAACTCTGCAACAACTCCATCTTCTTCTTCCAATTTGACTCGCTCAAAGACAACATAACTAGAAAAGCATGTACAAACACAGGAGAATTCGGTCGAAGGCCCAAATTCTTAATAGCATTACCCGCATAAATTGTCCTACCATGCTTTTGGAGTATATCTCTAGGCTGCCAAGTAAGAATTTTACTTATAGAACTAGCAGGCACACCTTCTTTAACCAAAAATTCAATATTAGGTTGCGTAGATCTCTTAACATCAGACGTTAGCAACCACGTAGAACGGCTAATTGCAAATACAATTTTCTGATCAGATTCAAGATAAGTATTCAAAAGCTACAAAGAAGGCTTCATTTGAGAACCTAAAGGCCATTGAATAATAGAAGGATTTTTCATTATCAGCTCAGTAAGAAGCTCACCCACGAAGCCGTTCTCTTTCAGAAACTCTACCTTCGGTTTGAGATTGGCTTCCAACTTGCAGTGAAGCACCAGAGGCCGCCTCTCGATCAATCTGGCGATCTGGGTCTGAGTAAAACCCTCCGCTTTGAAGAAATCGATTACAGATGGAAGCTTCCCCTGGTTCTTTTCTTCGAGTTGGAGCTGCTGGGAGACTGAGATCGCAAGTTTTAAAGAAGTCCACATAAATTTATGAGGAATTGAAGAGCAAAGTTAGATGTTTTGGTGCTCTGAGGTAGTGGAGGAGGTAAAGGAGCAAGCCTGGAGGATGTTACCAGACAAAGTTTCTGTATGAATAGGTTTCTGATGGTGGCATTGGCCATTTTCAGGAGGGAAGAACTGAAACAAGGGGGTTTTTTTTGTACGAGGCAAGAGATTTGTTTTGGAGGTTTTGTTTGAAGCAAAGATGGGCGGTAACAAATAACCGGTAACGAGAACGGGGAGAACTAAAAAATAATCAAATTTATCTAAAAATGGGTGCCAATGGGGCTGCTCTGTTAGGTGCGTTCCAGAGACGCTAAACAACTTGAAATCCATGCTGCAAGATCCAGCGATCTTTTCTTCTTCTTCTTCTTCTTCTTTTTTTAGCAACTGCAAAGGTTCACGGCATAGAAAAAACTAGTGTAGGGGGCTGTTTTTACAATGCTTCCTTGTACCCACAATTAAACAAAAACTAAAATAAATAATAGGAGAGATTCTTGATTGGGAAATAAGTGATTAAGAAATTAGATTTACAATGTAGAAAGTTTCAAGTTTGAATCACTCATAGCAAAGGATGAACTTGAACTACAGGACATCCCAATTCCTATCACCAAAATTCAGACATTCAATTTACTTGTAGTTCAGTGTTACTAGAGTTTCTGATAAAAATAAAAAAGTGTCACAAGAGTTGTTTGTAACGCTAAGAAATCAAAAGTTAGATTCCGAAAAATTGTCATTTCAACCTGGGGATGCATCCATTGCAGCAGTTTTGTATATCCTCCTGCAACCCTGCTATTCAATCAACAGAGTCTTTAGATCAAAATTTATTCCGACCAACCTTGCAGCTAGTCAAAGAAAGGAAAGAACTGCATCGAGAAAAGAAAAGTATTAGCGAAGCTAGAAAAGAGCTGTTCACAACCAATAGGAAGCTAAAATCACAAACTCTGCAGGAGAAAACAATTTCTGTTCATTTGTTCACGTTACAATTGACTCCAATTCAACCTACGTATTAGAATAATTTGGCGCCAAGATACAAACCAAGTGACCGCAAACGGTCACGGTCCAGCAACAATCAATTAAGAGAAGATAACAGTCACGCAACTGGGAGAGTAGAATAGCTTAACTAGAAGTAACTTGTGAAGTGTGATTATTACATATTCTCGAGAAGCAGCAGCAAGAAGATCGTATTCTGATTAAAAAACTAGAAAAAACTAACTTCTTCACATTGAACCACAAGTAACGAAATGGCAATCAAGGCAATGGAAAATTAACCCGACATGTAACTGCCTAAGTTTTGTGGAAAGCATATAGTTGCTGCTGTACCATCTGAATGTCATTTGATTTACAAAAGGTCACAATTTAGTCTCTGTTTTCAAGACAGCAGAGCATGTCATGAACAACAAAAACTTCTTTAAGGATTAACTTGGCTTCTACAGAAAACATACAGGCGTGTTAATTGTTTTTTAAATAAGCAGCAGATTAACACATGAAACGCAAGATCGTCACACTTGAATATGCAGCTGACTACAATCAATCTACAAACAAAAATTGCGATGCAACTACCAATAGCATTAAAAAGGAGAGAAAAAATGACATGCAAAT
The DNA here is from genome assembly GCA_948243855.1 of Flueggea neowawraea. Lineage (NCBI taxonomy): Eukaryota > Viridiplantae > Streptophyta > Magnoliopsida > Malpighiales > Phyllanthaceae > Flueggea > Flueggea neowawraea. The sequence continues at coordinate 7,569 of CAODLS010880844.1, forward strand.
ACAACTACCTTGTTGAACTTTCTTCTTTGCCATCAGGGACCAATCTTTTCTGCCTTTTTGCTGGTGCTATATATTTCCAACAAACCCGGAATTGTCTCCTCATACTTAATAACATACTTATCCAAGAATGCCTTGTCAGTTAAACCGAACAAACGTGGCATCTTTGTATCCGCTTTAATCAGCTTCTTTGATTTTAAAATCTTCAAAATAATATATCTAGGACGTATCCTTGTGTCGATTGCATAACAAAGAAGTATGGGATATGAATTTATGGTCTGCAGATCCAACTTCATAGTTTTGAGATAAAAATCTATGGATTTCCTGATTCTCCCCTCTGAACACGCCATCACATGCGGGCATCTCTTAAAGGCCGACAAAGTCTCCTCTTCACTCCATCCAAAACTCTGCAACAACTCCATCTTCTTCCTCAAAGTTGACTCACTCATAGATGTCATAACTCTAAAAGCATGTACAAACATAGGAGAACATGGTTGAAGACCCAACTTCTTAACAGCATTAATCGCATAAATTGTCCTACCATGCTTTTGGAGTATAGCTCTAGGCTGCCAAGTAAGAATTTTACTTATAGAACTAGCTGGCACGCCTTCTTTAACCAAAAATTCAATATTAGGTTGCAAAAATCTCTTAACATCAAACGTTAGCAACCACGTAGAACGGCTAACTGAAAATACAATTTTCTGATCAGATTCAAGATACGTCTTCAAAAGCTCCAAAGCAGGCTTCATTTGAGAACCTAAAGGCCATTGAACAACACCAGGATTTTTCACTATAAGCTCAGTAAGAAGCTCGCCCACGAAGCCGTTCTCTTTCAGAAACTCCACTTTCGGCTTGAGATTGGCTTCCAACTTGCGGTGCAGCACCACGGGCCGCCTCTCGATCAATCGAGCGATCTGGGTCTGAGTAAAACCCTCCGATTTGAAGAAATCGATTACGGATAGAAGCTTCCCCAGGTTCTTTTCTTCGAGTTGGAACTTCTGGGAGACTCAGATCGCAGATTTTAAAGGAAGCCCACATAAATTTACGAGGAATTCAAGAGCAAAGTTGGAGGTTTTGGTGCTCTGACGTAGTCGAGGAGATAAAAGAGGAAGCTTGGAGGATGTTACCAGACAACGTTTTTGTATGAGAAAAAGCAGGTTTCTGATGGTGGAATTTATCCATTTTCAGGAGGGAAGAACTGAAACAAGGTTTTTTGTGTTTTTTTTTTTGACGAGGCAAGGGTTTTGGTTTGGGGGGTTTTGGTTGAAGCAAAGATGGGCGGTAACAGATAACCTGTAACGAGGACGTGGAGAACCAAAAAAAGTAATCAAATTCGTCTCAAATGGGCGCCAGTGGGGCTGGCCTGTTAGGTTGCGTTCTAGTGACTCTAAACAACTTAAAATCCATATTGCAAGATCCAACGATCTTCTGTTTCTTTCTTTTTGGCAAAAATCCACGGCGGTAGTGAGGTTTGACTACATTTTTAGTGCGATTTCTCAATTTTAAAATTAACAATTTTAATCTCCCCGTCTATTATAATTAATTAAATTTAACGTATTATATTAAAAAATTTGACATAACATGTGAAATTTATTAATTTAAAATATTTAATGATAAAAATACTTTTTTCTTAGCCCCTTTCTCTCCACTTTTTTTCCCCTTCACTTCCTCATCACGCAAATACCCAAAACAACCTTTATGTTTTTTTCTCTCTCATAAACTCTCTCTCTCGTTCTCTCTCTAATCACCCAAAACCTGTTTCTCTCAACTCTGCCCAGTTGCTCGTTCTCTCTCTCCCAGCTTTACAATGAACATAAGTAGTCCTACCACACACGACGCATTCTCTGTAACCAACAATGGATAATCCACATCAACAACCAAAACAAATTCTCCGAGAACATATCTCATAAAACTGGTATTGCTTCAAATTATGTATGTTCGAAAAGATAAACAAAAGAAAAAAGATGTCCAATTAAATCTTGCACTTATGCAGACATCTAAATTAATATTCACGAATCAATCCACATACAAAATCAATCCACATTATTCACAAATTTACATTATTCACGAATCACTCAAAATATTGCATTCAAAATTAGCCGCATGCTTTTAAAATGACTTCCTAGATTTCATAACCTCGGCTCTGGAATCACTCAGTACCAAGAACCAGATTAAGATACACAAATTTTTTTGTCTGCTTTCAGAACTCACAGAATGTGGCATCTATTTCAATAGCAATAACACATTAACAACAATACTATTTTCGATGGTGATTTCCACATCATCATCTGTTGCTGGGTACTAGGATGAGTAAAAGCCAGAGAAGATTCAGTAACCTTTTCTCTAGTACAAAAGAATCCATCTGTTCAAACCAAAAACATCTCAGCTTTTTTTTGGGTAAAAGAGGATCCCAGCACCCACTCCGACAAGAGCTCTCTTGGCGTCAACTCTTACCATCATATGATGGTGGTGGCGAAGTTGAACGGCGTTGTGCAGATGACTAGGATCGCAATCAGGGTCTTCCAATTGCTCTATCTTCATTTGCAGAAGAAGGAAACCTTAGAAATTAAGAATAAAAAAAATGGATGAAGGGAATGGGAAAAAAGGGAAGAGAAGGGTAAGGATGGGAAAATGGAGAGGAAGAGTGGTAGGAGTGATGATGCGTGGAGTGGGTTTGTATTGGGAGAAGAACAGAGGAGATGAGAGAGAGATGTGATTTTGAGGAGTTTGGTGTTGAGAATTCTGTTGCAATTTGAGTGGTGTGATAAAGCATGAGATCTCAATTATGTGGTGGGTGTTTGGATCTGTTTATTTGTTTTTTTTAGATGATTTTTAGTGTTCAATTTCTTAAAAAAGTTTGTAAAAAATTAAGATCTTTTGAGATGGAAGTTGTACGGTTGTGATGGTTGTTGTGGCTGATAGTTTTGGTGACTAGTGTGGTGGTGGTGATGGTAGGCCTGGCCTTTGTGATAATCCGTGTCAAGGTTGTGGGTTTTTTCATTTTTTAGTGTAAATTAAATTTAAGATAGAGGATAATTTTGTCTATTGTAGTTTTTGTTATAAAAAAACAAATAAAGTTTAACACAGATGATTGAAACGGTTAATTTTGAAAATTGAGATACCGCACAAGAAATATGATCAAAACTCAGGCATCACAGTGGATTTTGCCTTTTTTTTTTACGCAACTGCAAATGTTCACGGCATAAAAAACTAGTGCAGAGGGCTGTTTTTACAGTGCTTCCTTGTATCCACAATTAAATAAATAAGAGGAGAGATTTTTGATTGGGAAATAAGTGACTCATAGTTAAGTGTTACTAGAGTTTCTGATAAAAAAAATGTGTCACCAGAGTTGTTTGTAATTAGAAGATACACTCAATCAATCAACAGAAGATACACTCACTCACGCAACTGGGAGAGTAGAATAGCTTAATTAGAAGTTACTTGTGAATTGTGATTATTACATATTTTCAAGCAGCAGCAGCAAGAAGATTGTATTCTGATTCAAAAAGTAGAAAGAACTATCTTCTTTACATCGAACTACAAGTAACGAAATGGCAATCAAGGAAATGGAAAATACACCTGACATGCAACTGCCTAATTTTTGTGGAACGCATATAAAGGCTGCTGTACCATCTGAAGGTCATTTGATTTACCAAAGGTCACAATTTGGTCTCTGTTTTTAGACACCAGAGCATGTCACGACCAACAAAAACTTCTTTAAGGATTAACTTGGCTTCTACATGAAGCATCCAGGCGTGTTAATTGTTTTTTAAATAAGCAGCAGATGAACACATGAAATGCAAGTTCGTCACACTTGAATATGCAGCTGACTACAATCAATCTACACACAAAAATTACGTTGCAACTAGCAATATTCATTAAAAAGGCGAGAAAAAACGACATGCAAACACACCTACCTTGTTGAACTTTCTTCGTCTTTGCCATCAGGGACCAATCTTTCCTGCTTTTTTGCTGCCGCTATATATTTCCAACAAACCCAGAATTCTGTCCTCATACTTAATAAAATACTTGTCCAAGAATGCCTTTTCAGTTATTTTGAACAAACGTAGCATCTTTGTATCCGCTTTAATCAGATTTTTTTGATTTTAAAATCTTCCAAATAATATATCTAGGACGTACCCTTGTGTCGATTGCATAACAAAGAAGTATAGGATATGTATTTATGGTCTGCAGATCCAACTTCGTAGTATTCAGATAAAAATCAATGGATTTCCTAATTCTCCCCTCTGAACACACCGTCACATGCGGGCATCTCTTAAAGGCCGACAAAATCTCCTCTTCACTCCATCCAAAACTCTGCAACAACTCCATCTTCTTCCTCAAAGTTGACTCACTCATAGATGTCATAACTCTAAAAAGCATGTACAAACATAGGAGAACTTGGTTGAAGACCCAACTTCTTGACAGCATTAACCGCATAAATTGTCCTACCATGCTTCTGGAGTATAACTCTAGGCTGCCAAGTAAGAATTTTAGTTATAGAGCTAGCTGGCACGCCTTCTTTAGCCAAAAATTCAATATTTGGTTGCATAGATCTCTTAACATCAGACGTTAGCAACCACGTAGAACGGATAATTGCAAATACAATTTTCTGATCAGATTCAAGATAAGTCTTCAAAAGCTCCAAAGAAGGCTTCATTTGAGAACCTAAAGGCCATTGAATAATAGAAGGATTTTTCATTATAAGCTCAGTAAGAAGGTCACCCGCGAAGCCGTTCTCTTTCAGAAACTCCACTTTCGGCTTGAGATTGGCTTCCACCTTGCAGCACAGCACCCCAGGCCGCTTCTCGATCAATCTGGCGATCTGGGTCTGAGTAAAACCCTCCGCTTTGAAGAAATCAATTACAGATAAAAGCTTCCCCTGGTTCTTTTCTTGGAGTCGGAGCGTCTGCGAGACAGAGATCGCAGATTTTACAGGAAGCCCACATAAATTTATGAGGAATTGAAGAGCAAAGTTAGAGGCTTCGGTGCTCTGAGGTAGTGGAGGAGGTAAAGGGGGAAGGTTGGAGGATGTTAACAGACAACGTTTTTGTATGAAAAAATGCAGGTTTCTGATGGTGGAATTGGCCATTTTCAGGAGGTAAGAACTAAAACAAGGGTTTTTTTTTTTTTGACGAATGACGAGGCAAGGGTTTTGGTTTGGGGGGGTTTTGTTGGAAGCAAATAGGGGCTGGAAGAATGACCAACAGACAAATAATCGGTAACGAGGACTTGGAGAACTAAAAAAATAATCAAATTCATTTCAAATGGGTGCCAGTGGGGGCTGCTCTGTTATATGCGTTCTAGTCCTCTTTGAAGAGCAAATTATTCTAATCTTAACTTGATATATATTATTGTTCTTCATATAGTGCTTATTATTTATTTCTCATACAAATTGTTCTAAACAATCACTCAAATAGTACCGAGTAGGGCTGTATTTGAGTCGAGTCGAGTTCGAACTCTTGGTGCTCGAGCTCGGCTCGACTGAAATTCCATGAGCTCGAGCTCGATACAAGCTATTATATATGTTCGAACTCGAGCTCGTGTTGATTGTTTAGAGTTCGCGAGCTGCTCGAACTCGGCTCGATTAAGACTCATTTTTGGCGTTCATGAGCTAAGCTCGTTAAACTCGGCTTGTTTGTTTACTCAAATCAAGCTTGACTCGGCTCGACTCATTTGAAAACTCGTTTTAAAGTTCAACTCGGCTCGACTCATTTGAAAGCCGTTTTAAAGCTCGACTCGGCTCGTTTGGAACTAGTTTTAGAGCTTGGCTCGGGCTCGTTTTGGAGCTCAATTTTAACATATAATAAAAATAATAGTCTACATTCAACAACAAAAACACCAAAATATTTTTACATGCATACATGATACATGCAATAATCCACAAATAAATAGAATGATCCACAAAACAAGTCAAATTCATCTAAATAAATAATAAGACAACATCAAAATATTCTCCCAAAATATCAAAATATTCTTGATTTCACCCATTCAAGAAAGGGAATATTCAACCCCCTCATCCTTAGAAGTGTCCTACAAAAAAATATTAATAGCATTAAAACATTTATATAATATTCCCATATACAAAGAAAATTAAAGATTATGATTATTTAGCTTTCCTTTCCTCTTAATGCCATATGAAGCTCTAATCCAATCGGCACCACATGTCAAAAATTGAACTGTATCAGTGCCCAAAGATGCACGATATGGATCAATAACTTTACTCCCAGCACTAAAGGCAGATTCAGAAGCCACTGTAGTGATAGGAATGGAGAGAACATCACATGCCATTATCGACAAAATCTTATACTTGATGCTATTTTCCCTCCACAACTTCAATGTATCAAATGGTGGATCAATCTCACTGTTATGAAAAACCACACCGTCCTCTAAATAAGCAGCATCCAACTCAGATTTTTTCAATTGAAAACAATCAACATTTCTCATATAATTATCAAATTGGGACCTCTCCCTACCTTGTTCCTTTAGTACCATTTTCCTCAAACTCAAAGTACTTGTTACAGTGGTCACAAAATCTGTTTGTTTTTTAGTATTTTTTGACTTATAGATCTCAACATACTCATTAAACAAAGCATACAAAATAGAACGAACTTCCTCCTCATGTCTAAGTGCCTCCATAGAAGAATACATACCCTCAAAAGCATATTCAATTAATTTCCACTTATTTCTAGGATCCAAAATTGCAGCAATAGAAATCAACAAATTATTGTCACCCCAATATTTGTCAAATTTCTCTTTCATTTTCCTCACCATTTCCTTCAATAAATTATCAGAACTATTCCAAGTATTATCCAACAATTTCTAATCAATTCCAAGTCACTTTTCAGGTTTTGATCAACAACATCATTATAAGAGGCATTATATACTGTAATAGTCCAAACTTTGCTTTCGATCCCCCATTCAACAAAACATTTTTTCAATACATCAAAAATCACAATCCCCGTGTGTGGAGGAGGCACATCAGCAAAATTCAATGTACGCTTTTGCAAATTAAAATTTAAGTTAACAAAATGAGCAGTGATAACCATATATTGAATATTCTGATTTGATTTCCTTAAATCAGTAGTTATGCTAATACTATTAACACGTTTCAGCATTGCTTTTATCTTTTTCTTCTCAACTTCATAAGCACTAATTCAATCTTTTCTTGCAGTTGCTCTACTAATTTTTTCCCAGTTAGTCGTATTCGTTCTCATAAACATATTAAACATTTCATATTCAGAAAGATAAAATGGCAACTCATGCACCATAAGCATATGAGCAAATGCTTCTCTCACCTTTGCAGGATCATACTTTCAGTTTTCCACCGCAGTAACACTTTCTGACAAGTTTGCAGTAGTAGTGATGGTTACTTGTTTTTGCCCCTTTAATGCAATCTGTCTACGAACACAGTTTGTCAAGTGCCTATTGTATTGTGTAGTAGCTCCAGTTTTATTCATAGTAAGTCTGTTTTTGCAATGCACACATTCTGCTTTCCTAGTACCATCTGGTAGCACCACCTCTTTAAATTCATCCCAAACCTTTGATGTCCTCTTTCTCTTCTTCTTTTCAAATGGATTCTCTATCGTTTCTTCATATTCTCCCACATCTGCCTCGGTGTTTCAGCATCACTCACACTCAGATTCACATCACCCACACTTGGATTCACAATTTCCACAGGCTTTTCAGCATCACCCAAACTCTGATTTATGTTTGGTTGTGTAGTTGAATTTTTCATAGACGGTGAATCCATAAACTCTACAAAATCAGATAATAATTTTTTAGTATATTTCACATAAGCACTACAACTAACAAAAAAGGAAAACAATCCAAATTTTCCATTTCACCAAATCAGAAATAATTAAACAAACAAAAAAGGAAAACAATCCAAA
>CAODLS010880956.1:0-12710 GCA_948243855.1 Flueggea neowawraea
CACTCAAATTCGTCCCCTGAACACGAATTTGAACTCATATTTCTCACACAATCAACATATTTTCCTCAAATTAGCAAAATCCGAACCAAACCCTAGCTAACACAATAACTCATCAAATCTGTAGATTCAAGACTTGAATCATGTTCCTTTAACCTCAATGAACTATAATCTAACAACTCTTAGCATCCATTAACTCAGAATCATTCAAAAATTTGAATCCTAGACCCATTTGGACCAAAAAAAATTGATGGATTAATGTATGAAAGAGATGTTAAATCCAAGAAAAAGATGTAATCTTACCTCTTAAAATGGTTATGGATGATGGACGAACCAAGCTCTGAAATCCCAGACGATTTGAAAGAGTTTTGATTGATTGAGAAGAGTTGTAAATGAGAAAATCGGGTTTGTTGAACGCTTTAAAGGCATCTGAAACATACCTCAAGTACGTCAATCTATGTCTCACATACATTATGGTACCCATACGTACATGTATGGACATCTCGCGTACTTTACCGGGGCTCAAAATCAATTATGGACGAACCAGACCCGACCTCACGTACGTCACTGTTCATCTCACGTACGTGAATCATCATGGAAACCCAGCACAAGTACGCCAATCGTTGAAAATACGTATTCTTCAAAAACAGTGCCTTACGTACGTTAGCCTAAAGCTTACGTACGTTAGGCTATCCTAACGTGCGTTATTCTTTTACCTACGCACGTTAGATGCCTTGTTTCTCTTTTCTTGACTTCTCTTGTTATCGAATTCGTCCAGAATCATTATCAATACTTAACAACATCCAACCTAACATGATTTCATCATAAACATCATACACCAACCACTGGTATTTCCAAAAGTCTTCCATGTCATATTCGAAAACTATAGGGATCATAATTAGAAAGTACGGGATATTACACTAGTTGCCTTATCTATTAATTCAATTTTTAGGGTTATGTGTTCTTTCTTGTATTTTTTTTTATGTTTAGTCCCTTTATTTTTGTGCAATTGATAATTAGTCATGAACTTTGTTTAATTTTTAAAAAATTATTATAGTAAAATTATTATATACACAATTTGTGCATGTTGATTTTTGTTGAGTTTGGTTAATTTTAAGTAAGGGTGATCACATTTGTAGACATTCGTACACCATTGGACATTGAATTAATTATTATTAAATATAATTAAAAGTCATAAATATATTTACAAAATAATGAATTAAAGATCTTTGGAGACATCTGGAGATATTTGAAAATATTTGAAGACCTTTGGAGATAATTGGAGACCTTTGGAGGCATTTGGAGTTCTTTAGAATCTTTCTGAAAAATCAAAAAAATTACGACTTGAAGACTTTTGAAGACCTTCTAAAAAATCAAAAAATTATAAAAAATAATTCAGTTTAATTTAAAAATTATACCAAAAATTCATTAAATTAAGTTTCTTATTAAAAGTTTGTGACATTCGGAGACTTTTTGAGACTTTTTTGGAGACATTTGAAGACATTCTTAAAAATTATATATTTTTGCCGAAAAATTCATTTCTTGAGAAAGTGTCGATGTTTCTAATGAGTTTCATTTTTCTGGTATTTTTTAAAATTGGTATGTTTGGAAGATATTTTCAAAATTAGTATTTTATTTTGATATAAAAATGTGATTTTCCCTTTAGTTTATACTTACCCCATATATAAGTTACAGTGAAAGTATTTCCAAATTCTTCATTGAATGTGTGAAGGCATAATTTTAAAATTAACCCGCGAGGTCATGTAACTTTGTGTGTGTGTGTGTGTGTGTGTGTGTGTGTAGGGAATCCTTCCGAAAGATCGCAGCACTTTCCAATTTAAAAATATATAATCAAGCATATTGAATGGGTTGATTGTTATCTATTGATAAAAGAATTCTCTCAAAATTTACTCAATTTGTGAACAAATGTTTTTAACCAAACAATTATGTCTTTCTCTAATGAACAAATCATTAATCAATGTTTGACGGGCTAAATGTTGATTATCCATATGGATTCCTATGCATAATGAAGGTGTGTGTACTGGTCTAACCAATTAACAATATAGAAAATTGTTCGAGTTACTAATATCGATACTCAGTAGGAAACAATAGGGACAGGGATCATATTGTGTGCCAGTCTCGCGAGCAAACAACGATCATACTATGAATGAGAGTGCTCAATTTGTTCGCAATCTAGATGTCACATGTCGATCAGTGTAGGATTCTCCTTGAGGAGGAAGAAAAACAATTTCTTCTCCTTTTGGTGCATAAAAGCCGACGACTTCCTCTCCTTCTTGGAACTCATTTGACAACGCAGTATATAACATATAACATTTTCTAATGATCGGTGATAAATAATTAGTAAAAAAGTAGATAGATGACACGTCATTTAATAAAATATTAAATAATATATATTATCCATACCAAACGAACCTAAATTTTCTATTTCAATATGTTGGTGGAAAAGTCTTTATTGGATTCGTCCTAAATGGATTAAGATAACATTATTTATACAAGTGTTACTTGAGTGAGCCCTTCTAGACATATAAAAATTTCATTTCATTCACTTACTCAATCAACCTTGCTAATTGTACTCAATTTACCGTTCTACTTTACATTTTGACCAAATTAGACTTGATTTATTTGTTATGGACGGACTATTATTTTCAACACATAATTATCAAATAACAATTCAAATTGTCTTACAAATATATATGTTTAGATACTTAAAACAGTGAGAGAAGCGAGGAAACATAAATACGAGAGAAAGAGAAGGCGATGTGACATTGATATGGCTGCGAGTGTACGGACGAGATGGAAGAGAGGGACAGGAAAGCGTCGAACGCGGTGAAGTGGAGTCCTTACATTTGCCCGTTGCCCACAGACAAACATCCTTCACGTACTCTTTTGCTTCGTTTCTTGCTTTTTCTTCACTTCCTTTCCTTCTCTCCCCATTTTTTCTTCTTGTGTTTTATACAGAACTACTCGTTTCCTTCCTTCCTTCCATACTTTCAATTTTCTGCTCAAACAGTCTCGAATAACCTCAATTAACTTAATTTATCGATTCAAACACATTTCTAATTAATTTATAGTTTTTATATTAATTTTTCATCTTAAAAATCGTGCAACTCATTTCGACTTTTTACTATTCAATTATCTTTTTGTTATAAAATATAGCCTTCTCTTACCAAGTCTTTCAATAACTCAATATAAATTGTCCATTTAAGCAACTACATGGCATTCTACGCTTTCACCCCTTTAATTTTTTATAACGATAATTTCCATTGATGGGCACTCAAAAGTAAGCAAAGAAATTATGAAAATAACAAAATGAGATATGTATTATGATATTGGGATAGTTAAATAGAGATGTAAATATCATGGTTGTAAATTGGGTCAATTACATGTACACTTTCTTTAAAATCATAATTTTTGAATTCACGCTGTCAACTTTCTATGTTTTGACAAATATTAAAAATTACATGCGTTATCATTGCAATTTTTGAAAATTACATTTTTACGTTGTACTTTAAATACTATTTATACGTTGTACTTTGAATACTATTTATACGTTGTTTATATTTGTTTACGTATATAAAATAACATACAACTATAAACAAATATAAACAACAGTCCGTGAATTTAAAAATTATATCCGTGAATCTAACAATTACAACTATACGAACGAAAATACTATAAAGTATATCTGTAATAGACATATCCAGTCTATACGGAGCAAATTTTGCAAAGTTTTTGTGGTGTATGACCTAATTATCACTTGTAAATTTGTATTAGGATGCCTTAAGCCAATGCCAAAATTTCATAGGTCTTTTTTTCTGAAAGTTTTAAGATGATTAAGTTTGGCGGTAAAACTATTAGGAAAATTCTTATCTAAATTTAATGGATGTCGTCGCATATGTATCAAACGAATTAATAATTAACATGTGTATCAGTGAATCTTATATTGATGCATGTTTAATTTAATATATTGGTACATGTTCTCATCCACTGATACACATGTCAATTATTAATTAGTTATCTGACTCTAGCAATTGAATAAGACATTCTTAATAACTTATCAAACAAAAAAAAAAAGAAGACATTCCTAATACATTTCTGTGTTTGACCTCTCAAGTCTGCGCGAGCCTTGGATTTTCCATAAAAACAAGCACCAAGTTTTAATTCCTAGGAATGCAAATTCTTTTTGCAAGAACCATCAAATGCAAGTTGTTTTTTTTCCTTTTTCTCTTTCTTTTTTCTTTTTCATGGACGGAAGTTCGTTAATAGATTTGCAATAAAATTTCCAATATGTATGAATTTAGTCAAAGATTGTTAACTGACAAATAACGTTGCAATTGGATTATTATCTCAATTATTATATAATGAACACCATTACCTGTCACTACGTGTGAAAAGAAATAAAGTTATTGAGACTATGAACGTAAATTTCCAGTTTCAAACTAATTATAAGAGGACACCTATTATGGCGATCTAATGTTCAGTTATCGTATCAAAAAATGATTTATGTGATTGATCGCTACAATTATACTTTTTTTTTTGCCAAGTTACCATTATTAAATAATTAAATAGAGAGAAAGTAAAAGAGGTCGAGGAAGGGTTTTATGCGCTTCGACAAATATGTCTATGTCTACAGATGAAAAACATAAAGATCAATCTTTCTTAATAACTAATTAAGTGTTATAATGATAAATACAATATTTATCTCTAGCTATATCGCTAACATTCTAACAATTATATTCTGTGCTCTCCATTATATAGATATTATGACAATAGGTGATCATATAGCAAAACGACAGAGGAAAGAAAAAACATACACAGAGTTTGATATCAGTTACGAATATGTGCTCATGCTAACATAAGCATGATTGACATTGAAGACAAACCTGATGTGCTTGCACATTGATTTGCTGGAGAGTGGAGAACTTCTTTTTACAGTTTTGTGGGTCATATTTCTCAAAACTAAAATAGAGATGCTCTTCAAGACAAATCCATATAAATTAGAGAGCACAAAAACACTACTTTTTTCATTAACAACAATCTCAGATGGTACTTGTTAGAACCATTTCCAAGCTTCATTTCACATTTCAAGCTCAAATCATACATTTGTACTGGTAACATAATTTTCTTACGATTCTTTCACATTTATGTGATTCGTTCATAAGAAACAATTGACTGGATGTTAGATGAAAAAACATGGATATCCCGAAAGAAGCCACAATTCCAAGTTCCAATAATGATTTTTCTGCATCTATATAATTTTGTCTCAAGCGAACAAGTTAATGCTCATGAGATTTTCTGAAATTTGAAGTACAAGAAAGGCAGTAGAAAGAGTACTATTTTTTTTGTTTTGGTAATTTTATCCTTGAATTTTCGATTGAATTGCAAGGCCAAATGTTTGGTAAGTAACCGAACAATCTGCCTTGAAATGACTTGTCAAGCAGATGCATTAGAGCCCAGAAATCTCGGTGAAACATGAGTAGACAATGGAGTACAAAGCTAGCTAGCTAGTTATAGATTACTTCAGTTGGAAACACAAAAGTACTCACAAATGCCTATGCAGTTGTGTATACTTCTTTCAGCGATCTTTTTTCTTCTACAATTACACGTTATCCTTGCAAGGGAATCCAATTGTGCGAGGGAATGTGGAAGTTGAAACTCTATATCTCATTTATCAATTTAAGTTTTTAAATAGAATGATACCTGATATAATATCAAAGTAATTTATGATCAAATGATTTGAATCCAAATTCCAATACTCCCGGTCCAATAAGCTTTTTACTAATGTAAGGAAATGTGGCCTTTTTTTATAAGTTTATGAAAATATAGTTGAAGAATTGTGCTCAAGAATCAAATTTTGGGTTTCCACCTTTCAAGTCAAATTTTTAGGTGGAATGGTCCTTAATAATCTTACTCCTCTTTTTCTTGCATCATTATATAGTAATTTATATGACTTATAAATTATACCCTCTAGTTCCCATTTAGTTGATGTACAAATGTATCATCATTGATGTAGAATAAGTGGTAGATATATAAAAAAAAAAGAGTAAAATCTATATTATTGATATGGCGGAGAAAAAGAAACATTCTTTTAAAATCATAATAAATTGATTAATATTGTCAACACGCGATATGTTTTTTCAATGGAGGTTTTTCATTTGTGACATAATTGCATATTCACCATATAAGAATTCTTAGAAACATGTCAATAATCTTTATTTTTTCACTATATAATTTACCAATTTACAATCTATATCAACTATAAGCTATCTTTCACTCAATTTGCAAAAAACCAAATGCTCCCATTATTATATAAGTAAAAAGAAACGCTATCTTTAATTGATACGCATTTCAATTAGCTAAAGTTACTCATGATTAAAAAAAGATAGTTAAGGTTACGAGAGCTTTTATATTTTCTGTTTTTTTTTTGAGAAATGTATATTTAAGGTATCTATTAAATGTATATTGAATATTAAATTACATAAATAAATTGTCGAATGGAAATTTAATATATTATATAATAAAAATATATATTTTGATTATGCTTAAAGTAATCACTAGGGGTCATAATTGAAAGTCATTGTTTCACCATTATGATATTCGAATTCCGTATCTCGTTCAACAGAAAATGAAAACTTTTGAGACTGAAAACATCGTCCTTGGAGATTCCGATTTCTGTCATCTTATAACGTCCGCTAGGATGAAAAGAAAATTAATCTTTCCACCGTCCGACTCCGAAGGCCGAGTCTTAAAAATGGCATTTTTTTTCATATTTCAATGTTAAAAAATGCCGAGTTCTAAGAATTTTGGGATGAAGGTGCTATTAATTCGTACTTAAATGGGAGACAGGCGAAAGCTCTTCTTTTTTTGGTCAAGAAGAACTATGAGAATTGCATTAATGAATGAGATCATTGTTACAAAGTACCATGAGATTCAAGGTAGGGCTAGACCCCAAAGTTGCGAAACAGCTATTAAACAGCCGAAAGCTTGTGATCCACTCTGAAATATTATGTCATATGATATCTACATGTATTTTTTTTTTCTCATTTTGGACCAAATCTCTTTTTCCTTCTATCATATTTTCAGGGGGATTACCCAACAGTCTCTAGGGCAGTTTTTCTTCAAATTCTGTTTCAATTTGTTTGTGTGAGTTGTGATCCAGTGTTTATGATTTATGGGTTGTGAGTTACTCTCTCAATATTAATTTTATAGGTGAAGAAGTATGTGTTTTTGTTTTTAAGAGAGAGGATCAAACAAAGAGATGAGAGAGTGAGATGAGGAAAGACAAGGGTGATATTACTCATGGCCTTTTAGCTCAATGGTACTGAAGTCAATTTTAACACTAAGAGTTTGAGGGTTTGATTTTTGGTGGAAGCAAATAAGATGACTTATCAAAAAAGAAAAAGAAAACAAGGGCGATATTGAAAATAAAAATTTAATATCAATAAATCACTCGTTCTACATCAAATTTGTTGATGTTACACTGTAATTTTATTGATGTAAAAAAATTAAGGGACATGAACAATTATAATAAAATGGAAGGGAGGAAAACAATTAATAGGTGAAACCACGAGGATTGCTGACTAATTCTCCATGACTTTATATTTCACTTTACTCCCTCCGGAGTTCGGACTGGTTCCAGGATTTTATCATGTAACTCTTTTCATCAACGTTAATGAATCAAGTGTTCCTCAACAAAAAAAAAAACTTCGTCCTCAATTGACCAAATCCAGTTGGAGTAGGGACAACTAGCTGTTCCCTCTATGTCTTCTTCAGTTGGAATTAAACTATAAGTAGTGATGGTATAGTTATGCCTTACTTATTGTCTTATAATCGGTCATTTCATTAATGGAACATCGGTGAGTTAATACTCTATAACTATAAGAGTGATGGTAGTTTGTGAATTAAGATCTGATGTTGTATGGAATTGTCAGAACTAGGAGGACCAAGTCCCTGAACTTCGCTTTGGTTCCGTCACTGAACTATGTTTATTAATTTTTAGTAAATTTAGTTGGTAGATTGCAAAAATAGATTATGAGAGATTTAATAGATTGAATGAGATCAATATTTTGTTACATTTCATATTTTACTCTTAAGAATTTAGCTTTTATTTACATACAAAACTGAAAAGAAATCATAACATTGTTGTTTAGGTAAGAGTATGAATGAAAAACATGTAACAGCTTGTTGGTTATTTTTTTTGTGGTAGAGGAGTGAAGAATGTAGAATGTAAATGTATGTATGGTGTGAATGTCTTTTATAAAGCAAAGTTTACAATTAAAAAATCATAAAAATTTGTTGAAATCTTCCTAAAATTAAGTTATAAACAACTTTGATTTTATTCCTAAAGATTAGGCATACTTTAATTTTATTCCTAAAGACTAGGCACTTATTCATCAGTCAAAGGCATGTGTTTAATATGTTTTTTCAACACTATTCTTTGCATTTGATAGTTGTAAAATCCTAGTTATTATATGAAAAAAATCATCCTTGATTATGACATCGTCTTTTGCTTGCTTCTTGGAATGATATCATCTTGTCTTCTTGAAAAAATTTGTTGTCATCATTCTCAGCATTCGACATTGTTGTCGTCGACATTATTGACATTTGTTATTGTGGTTGTATTTGTTGTTTTTGTCATCATCGTCGTTGTTGTATTTGTTGTTGAAGTCGACTTGTAGTTGTGGTTGTAGTCGTGTTTATATTGTAGGTTGTGGACATGAGTTGTGTTGTTGTACATCTTCATATGTGAAGAACACTATAATATATCCTTTTTCTTTTTTTTTTTGTTAATGTGATGTAGTTTATACTCTCCAAGTCCCTTAAGATTAAAAATGATCTGATACCACTTTGTTGGTTATTTTTTGTGTTAGAGGAATGAAGAATGTAAAAGTATGTAGGTATGGTGTGAATGTCATTTAATGTGTTGCTCTGTTTATAAAGAAAAATTTACAACTAAAACATCATAAAAATCTGTAAAAATCTTACTAAAATTAAGTTACAAACAACTTTGATTTTATTTCTAAAGACTAGGGCATACTTTGATTTTATTCTTAAAGGTTAAGGATTTATTCATCCATCAAAATACATGTGTTTAATATTTTTTTTTTATCTTTTAACTAATGTGCAAAACTATCATTCGAAACAAACATGCAAAACTTGCCCAAAATATATTTTGAATAGTGTAAAATATCTCATCAACCTTAAACAAACATGCGCACAGAAGAATTAAACACGACCAATTATATATAATATTTGAAACTGTAAAGAAAAATAGAAGAAGAAGAATATTTAGGTAATCGTGTATTTAGGCATTGCTAATAAGAAAAGCAATGGGTCACTCATCGAGAGATGAGAAAGGTTTAGCTTTAGTAGCGGCATCATGCAGCAGGAATCTGGTGCTGCTAAGAGTTCTTTGACAAAATCTGTGGGGTTCTTGGTCATCTTGGTAGAACAATCCGTTGGATCAACTCCCATTTAGGTCACTTCTCTCTCTCTTTCTCTGCTTTAAAATTGACCGCAATTCTTTCTTTTTCACTCTCACCCACGTATATCTAGTTTTGGGTTTGTTCTGTGTCAGCATATATGGCACTTATGAATGGATTAGCAACATAGTCAAAGTCAATTAATATAGAGCTGGTTCCAAAAAAAGTCAATATAGAGCTAAAATATAGGTGACTGTCTTTTTTTTTGGAGATGATATAGGTGACTTTCTATTATGAATATTTTCTTTTTCTATAGAACAAAGTCTTACTTCTGCATTGGTTAAACCACTCGGTTTTCAAATACTTTTGACATATAAAATTAATTTGAATTCGAGACGAACAAAACTTATATGGGTGACCAAATTCTCCCCACTAAGTTTTAAAATTTTTCATATTGAGGATTGAACTTGAGATTATAAAGAAGAGCACCTACCATTCCACTATAGTCCTTAGTGGTACTAGTCTCACTTTCGTTTTAAAACTGAGAACATATTTGTTTTTTAAATTCAAAATATCTTGTGTTTTAGAGTCTCGATTAACTGAACAATTGGCAATTTATAACTCTACTAGTTGGAGGCCAGGGCGATGCCCCGGATGTATGTGTATTTCTTTCTATTTCGTTGAAAAATGGGCAGAATAAATATTCTTTATAAAATTTTCAATAATTTTATGTAGGCGGTATTGCATGGAGTTGAAAAACTACATTCATTATTGAAGGACACGTCATAAATCTTTCAATAATTAAGTTGATTATGCAAATTTTTGCTCGATTTAAATTAATTCAGTGTTTGCTTGATGTAACCAAGAAGATGAAGGTGACTATAACTACTCGTAATTCAATATTCAATGCTATGTCGTTCACTTGTTAAAATATTACACTTTCATTAGGTTGAGCAGTTGATAAGTAAGAGCTCATGTTAAATTTTCAAACACCTCTTTGTATACAATATTTTGGTGAAGTTGCAAGACTTCTCATTTTTATTGCAAGTCAAGATTTCCAATCTAGTTCTGTTTTTACCCCTTAAGACTGTGCACCGATTTGCCCTGGTGTCTTTAGTTTTTTTAAAAAAGTGGCTATTCTTTTTTAAGTGTGGTTTAAAATTGCAAACGGTGTGTACTAATGATTCGGTGACTAAAATTGAATGGAAACGGTTCATATTTGACACAACAAAATGACGTTGCATGACTTTAGGTTACAATCATTGTTTTCATTTGCTTTTATTTCACTCAATGCCTTCACTGAAAACCAAAAAAAAAAAAAGAAACAACATATCATTTCGGGGAGGCAGAAAACCACGGGATAAGAGAATGAAAGACACTCTACGGGATCACTAATTGGAGAAAAGCGTGCAAGCTGTTAGAATGATGGGATAAATTATCAAGAGAAATAGGATAGATTCTTCGTGCATTAGCTATATAAGAAACATATATATTAAACAACTAATGAGTGGTATTTTCACTAGTCAATAGAAGGCTGATGTGACTTAAATTTCTTGCAAATTTTTAGTTGGCAAAGACGCTCAACTAATGACATCTTTAAACTTGATACGATCCTAGTGTTAGAGGTGATCCCGTGTAGTGAATGAGACACTGGATACAATGAATTATGAATCAGGTCTGCTCCATGTATGAACTTTTTCTTATGTTATTTACTGAAGAATTTACGGTCAATGTTTTTGTCATGACCCATTTTCGGACCATGACCGACGTGCAAGGCGGACCGTCTGTGGAAGCTCGACCCATCTCACACAAGCCTTGAAGATCAGACATTCTACCCGACTTATTGATTAAAACCGTTATCAAAATATTTGTAAAATATATAAAACACTTTATACTGAAATCATAATTATACGTACATGTATGTAATATCAATTAGTAAGTTATGCTAAAACAAATCATAATATCAGAGTATAAGTATAAATCCAAAAGGAAAAAATCAGACCCAGTAACCCATCAATATTTTAGTGTAGCGCTCTAACAAAAAACAAAGGAGTCCGAACCAAGAGGGCACTTACTATCAATGGATCGATGTTGATTGCACCATTCAACATTTACGTGAGCTTCATATTTCAATAATAACCATGGATTATAGGGAATAACATATCTATTGTCAAATAATGTACCACCCTTCTCAATACTTTCACCATTTTTCCGCCGTTTATACAAGGATAACCATCTCCATCCAACGTTGTTTCATTGTTGAATCTTTTTGGAAAATGTTTGGTACATTTGCCATTATCCATACAAGGCGATGCATAATTTGTCGATCCACAGGGCCATGCATCATGTAATTTTCCACTGCTTTGTACAAGCGATGATTATTTTCTTTGAACTTGGAAGACAAATGTCCAATTCAGTTACCATTACACAGAGTGTAAACCTTTTTTTCAGATTGGAAAGTGAACATGCATATGTTAGTCACCGACACGGTATGTAAGAAACATTAAGAAAGAATACTTTAATGATAAACAATTTCTAAGCAAGATCCGATTTTTCTGCTTAGAACCTTGTATACACTTGGAAAACTTAAAATCAGTGTTGAATAAAATGACTTGCGCATCTGATATACACTAAAACTTAGCAGTAAAATCATCATAAAATAGATCAAACTAAAAATCCCAGTATAACAAACATACATATAAGTAAACATTTGCTGCAGAAACCTGAGCTACGAATCCAAATGTTTCGAAACTAACTTAGACCTAAGCATCGTTTGAAACGTGAACATTGTCAAGCTTTTCAATTTTGATCCTCTTAACAGCTTTCGTTGTGGACAGTTGTGCATGGCATGCTTGTTCAAGATCTGATTTTTCGAGTTCAATGTCGATTGGAGTCTTCGAATTAGTTGGAGTACTGAAATTCTGAGCAGCATGTTCTCTAATTTGCTCCACAGAATCCTGCATTAGTTTTAAAACATAGTTTTGGTAACGCAAAACAATAGGAAAGGCCACAGATATTGTGTTGGTGCAACGCAAATAAGCTAAGTAAATACACCTGACTATCTTCATGCAACATTTTGAACTTCATGAGGATATCTTGATCTTCAGTTAATTTGACAACTGTTTATGCAGAATAATCTTGCTTCAAGTTAAATTCCGTAACCTTGATCTTGAATAAAAACTTTTTGTCCAGCAAACAGTTGAAATCATTTGGAAAAGATTCCAAGTCTCCAGCCTAATATTTTTGATAGAATAGATAACAAAGTTACCC